>BQNB010009458.1:47855-82668 GCA_026074375.1 Tanacetum coccineum | reverse complement strand
GGTCACTTTAGCTTATTTCTGTTTTAGCTTAATTTAGGGCTTATTCTTATTAGGTTTAGTTAAAATAGGTAGACATAGCTTAGCATTGTTAGGTGCATCACTTTTCAGCTTATTTTGAGCTTTATAGCTTAAAGAATAAGCCAATAAGCTTTTCAAGCTTATAAGTTTCTGCAGCCCCAAAAAGCTCATCTTTCTAGCTTATTAAGTTGGATTCAGCTTAAGTGCCTTTTAGGAAAAATGTTGCCAATAAGCCCCTGAACAAGTTTCCTGTTTTGACTTTTTGCTAATAAGCACTGTGGACTCTCTTTGTAATCGGGTTCCACCTCAGGGACCATTTATGTAATTTTATCTTTTGTAGTTACCTCTGTTAGCCCCTGTGGTTAGTTAGCTTGTTACCCCGTCAGTCCTTTTGTCCTTTCACTGTTAGTCCTTTAGTTTTAACAACAGTTAGCTTTAGTTAGTTTTATTTAATTTAATTAATTAATTTAGGTTTAATTTTAATTAGTTTAATTACTTTAAATTGCTACAGTAACTTTTAGGGCTTTTTATATTTTTAGATTTCTCAACTTTTTCTTTATTTAATTTGATTTTTTTTAGATTTTTTATAGTTATATTTTCTGACTTTTTATATTTAATTAGTTTTAATTAGTTTTTAATCTTAGAAAATTCATAAAAAAATACAAAAATTAACAAAAAAATATTTTTCTTTTTAATAAAATTTTATTTAATCAGTTAGTTTATATTAAAAATATAAAAACTTATGTAGGGTAATTTTTGCTAAAAATTCAGTTCCGGGCCCGTTTACGAGCCCGGATTTTTCGTTTCTTACCGTTTTGTTCGTTTTTGAACTCCGTTTTTGAAAATTTTTACATTTTCTTTTAAGTTAGAATATTTTTGATTTATTTAAATTTTAAAATTAATTTTATGACTTTATTTTTGTAATTTTTAGTTTTAGCTTGCGATTTAATTCCCGGTAGTCTATAATTGCATGTTTAATTTAGTTTATTAGTTTTAATTATTTTAGTTAAGTATTTTTAGCCTAATTACGTTCCCCGTAGATTTCTTAGGATTTTCATTGCCATTATTTATGCTCCCGTAGTTTAGGATTTATCCGTATAACTATTTTTGTTCCCCGTAGTATATTTAAGATTCCCATTTTCCACTGCTTGTTTCCCGTAGAATAATTTTAGTTTTCTTTAATTAATTTTAGTTTATCTAGTTAAAAATCAAAATCAATTGTTTCTCAATTCAAATCATCAATTCATTCGTATCGATTTACCATTCCAGCCTCGTTGGGGATTTACGACCCGGGAAAACTCTATACTACTTCTCGGTATCATTGACTCTGCTTTTAGACTATCCTTACTATATATTTGATATTTTATTATATTATATGTATTTTAAGGTGTAGTCTGAGCGGATCAATTTTTGGCGCCGCTGCCGGGGAGGCTGTGCAAACGTTTATCGTTACGTTTGACCATCTGTTTTCGAAAGTGTGAATATTTTCTTTTATTATAAAAATATAAAAAAAAAAAAAAAAAAAAAAAAGTACAAAAATATTTTTCATTTCTTTTTAGTATAATTATCATTTAAAAATCCAAAAAAGAAAAAAAAAAAAGAAAATCAAAAATATAAAAACATTGTCCATAAATAAGAAGTAAAATTCACAAGTGGTAAAAGAACACCACAAAGAATACTACCAACTGGTGTATTCTCCATAATAAGTTCCGGTGAACTAGCTGGTTCCCAATTTGAACAAAAGATTAAAAACTTGCCATTTGTATCGCTTACGAGGTACGGCTCACCTCGAATTGATTAACAAACTACAAGGTGGGTATAAGGAGGGTTGTTCCTAGGAACTACGACCCGAAAGGAGATATAAGCTTCGCGCTATCCCTCTCCTCCGCTCGCTTGTGCGTTTTTCAGTTTGGGAGCTACCGTGAAGTGAGTTAGATTATTTGGTTTAAGTTGTCTTCCGTTTTGTCCAATTGTAAAAGATGTTGTTTAATAAATTCGAAAAACCAAAAATAATCTTCTTTTTCTTCTTATCATTTAATTCTTTTCTTATCCCTCTATTTGTTTAATTCTCATGACGACATATTTTCCATTTATGTGTGCGGGGTGTGGACAACCGTCGGATGACTCATATTGTTATTCATGCACATGTCAACAATGCGGTTGTCATTTTATTAATGAAATTTGTCAAATTTGTACTCCGTACTCTTTCGACGATTTCAAGGACAATGATGACAATATCGATATGACACAACTTTCTGGAAGTAACATTGACATTAAAAGATCAAACGAACTTTCGGAAACCAATCACGATAAAACCAATAAAGTTTCCAATAGAATTTTTTTTATCATAACATTGGATGCTAATATCGTGAGTTGGAATTATTTTAACTGGATGCCATTAAATCTCATCAAAAATTTATATGTGCCATTTGGCATCCCTTTCAACCCCAAATTATTTTATAAGGATGAGATTAAATTGGAAAAAGGTCGAACTTAACGACTAGCTGAAACAAAAGTGCTTCCCGGGAGACAACCCGATCATTTTTAAATTGTTTGAATTGTTTTTTAATTGTTTGACGAGTTGTCTTTCCAGACCAATCATTACGGCGTAGCGAACCCTTTGGATACGGCGTATGGATGTGTCTGGACGTTATCAGTCTATGATTTAATTTCAGTACTTTAAATATTTTAATTGTTTTTACAGGAACCATACGGTGTATCCTAGGGTTTGGGTTACGGCGTATTGATCCTTGTACAGTTGTGTTTTAGTTGTTTTCATGCATTGTAAAACTTAATTTTTTTTTTAATTATTAAAACCGATTAGAATTGCACCTTAGTATTCTAATCTTTAAGGGACAATGCTATAAGGAAAATCGACGATATGGTATACTCTGAAAAAGACGTGTGTTGAACTCGTACGAGCATTCTGAAGCCTCGTCAACACACTTTTTTCTTTTGCTCAAAAGTCATATGGAGGATTCATCCCGAAAAATATCAGGGGAGTTCCTCGTTCTAATTCTATTTCCCATTTTCTTTATTTTTTAATCTATACAACGAGGACGTTGTATAATCTTAGTGGAGGAGGATGAAGAATTAGAACGCCTACTTGTCCTTTCTTTTACAAATAACTTGCTAATGTGCTTAAATTATGCTAAATTTAAAATTTTTCTAGCATAACTTTTGTAAAAGTTACTAGTTACATAGCCTCATGCACTTTAACCCTTAATGCCAATTTGTGGGAATTAAGCCTATTCCGTTTCCAAACGTTTACTAAAAATTCCACAAAAAATATGAATGTGCCGGTGATGTAGTTGACTTTAGAAATTGGCCTGATATATCACTCGAGACCATAATAATGAGTACTATGGATTTAGATGGAAAAACATTTTTAACTGGTAAATTTCTAAAAATACACTAAAAAGCCTAAATGTTGTAAAATTAACTAACTATACTAGTTAGTTAAATCTCGTGTAACCCTTCGCTTACTCTCGCCATACGAGTAAGATCCCCTAGAAAAACTTATTGAGCCATTCCTGTCTTTTTTATACCATATGTCTATTTCACCTTTACACCTTAGCCTACCGTGTAGATTAAACCTACTTTAATCAAGTTGCTAGTTGCTTTTGTGTAAAGTTTTGTATTTTCTGTGTCAAAGTGAAGTTTTCTATCTCTGTTATGGTTGGGAATTTGCACAATGCAATGGGAAAAATATGTAGCTCGTGTATTTTGCTACTTTCGCGATTATGTATTATGTCCGAAGAAGAAGTGTTGAAGGAAAAATTATCCGAAAAAATTATGATTGTGAAGACGGTAAAATTGTACCGAGGTTTATAAAAAAATAATGGAAAAATGGAAAATGTATCAAAAAAAGAGAAGGAAGTTTTATAGTCGGTTCGTTAAACTTAAACCGAAAAAATTCTGGGAAGGATCAATTATTCGTGGATTAAAAGTCAACGATGTTTAGTTTTGTATTAAGTGGTTGATATCACCACTTTTGTAAAAGTATGTAAGTTTGGGATGTAAGGAAAGTTGACCGTTATGGGAACGCCAACTTAGGTTGTCTTTGTCATCTCTATGATCGAGGCGTTTGTATATATTTCGAGTCTTTATCATGGAATGGTCGCGGGAAAAAGTTACTAGCAACTACCTTATTTGTTCAAGCTTAATTTATTTGTTTTGTGAATTTTACTTAACAACAATTTACTTCCCACTCCTGGCAATTAACCTTTGGTTTTATTCGAACGAGGTTGGAGTAAGTCATGCATGTCTATTCCGTCGTTACAGCCATGTATGCGTGATTTAGCCTCCTTGTTGGTTTACGACTTTTGGTGAAAACTAGAAGGTCCCTACCCTATATCATTCTTCATCCTAACCTTTGGTTAAGCTCGAATGAAGATGATAATCAATAGAATCTGTATCAGTATCATCCTCCATCGAATCCGAGTCAGCCAGGAATCCACGTGAATTAGCTTCCTCAGCATTAGGTTGATCCTCGACCGGCATGTCCTCCTCTGATGAGTCATGGTGCTCTGGGTACTCTTCGCAACATACAGTGGTACATGCTCGTCCAATTCCATAGGGTCCGGTACATAAGTAGGTGACAATGGGTGTGCTTGCCCGTGTTAAGCGACCTCCTCGTATGGGTCCACATTCGGGATCTCGCCAGTATTCATGAGTGGAATACCTCATGCTGATGGCTCGCTTGAATCAGAAGATACAGATGTATAGGTAACAGTGGATGAGGCATCGTCGGAAGACATGGCAAATCTGTAATCATAATATCAACTTCTATAAGTATATTATTAATATTTTGCCCGGTAATATACGTAATGAAAGTACTAAACACGTATAAAACCCATGTACAGCAATTGCTACAATGATGTTTGACATGTAAGCATAGCTGCCAATTTAAGTATGTATGCAAGTCCCTTTGAAAAATCTTAATGACCAATATTTGGAAAATGGCTATTAGACCAATTAAACACGTTTCTGACCTGGTTCTCTATTGCCTTGGCTCTTGATTTACCATCTGTAACACGCCCAAAAAAGGGGTCGCAGCGGGAAAATGATGTTCCAGGGGTATTACTTCATAGATCAATAGCACAAGATATGAGAACGGACCATTTTAAGATCGTTTTTTATCAAATGATAATTGGATTTCATAAATGGTTCGTTTACAAAAAAGCTATGGGCTTAACTTGGTTTATCTTCGAAAAATAAAGATTTCACAAAATAACAATGTTCCAAAATGTAATGCCATGCAAAGCTTTATGATAATGTGACTTCCAAATGACGACCAAGCCAATGTATCGGACTTGTTACTTATTGACCTGAGAAAACATGTTTAAACTGTCAACAATAATGTTGGTGAATTTATAGGTTTATAAATTAAATGAAACGGATAGCAAGATTTTCCTGTAATAGAGTAACAAATACAATTATACAAAAATGTTTACGAATCACTAAGATCAAGCTCATGACACCGAAGCTAAACAATGTATGTATTTAAAATACACATAATGACTTTGCCCAATGTAGATGTTCAACCCGTAACATCCATGAATCCAAATGGTATACGTTCGTCGTTTCCGGCCAACCGGTAAACTAGCAAGCGCTACTTGCCCGAACGGGGATGTTAATCCCAAATAGATCTATTCATAACATTCACGCTCACATAATGCAATTAACAATCACATCCATGCAATTAACAGTTCATGATAATGGGCATAGTGGGTTATAGCTACTCAGGCAAACTCGTAATATTTGAATTTAAAATGCACTTGCATCCATGTTGAAAACAAACATGATCTCATCCCCGAGATTTGATAAATGATAAAAAAAATGTAAAAATGGGGACTATAAACTCACCTCAAGTTATGATAACGGAATAGTAAGGTAGTGGCACGAGAGATGATGCAAAAAGATTTTTATCCGCAATCTATGGATAAGTAACATATATTCACTAGGCGAAAATTAATAATATGAATACTTGTAGTCCTGTCCCTAGTGCGTGCTTGAACTTTATTTAAAATAATGACGTTTGAAAGTAGTTCTTTGATTAGAATGATCACCTTATCGAATCAACGTGGTCAAACCATAAGTATGTAATTTACGACTTCAGACATTTAGGAAAACTAGGTCGTATATACATTAAAATATTAGTTTAGGTCAGTCCTTAGTTTGGTCTCTAAGAGCGTAATTTAATTAAACGAAATAACGGGTAAAATAAAAATAAAAATATATAATTAAGTTTTATGATTTATAACTCGGAGTTTTACCATTGATTTATGGACTCGATAATCAATTCTCATTCTTAGTTACAAATGGCACGTTAGACTTCTAATGACGGCTCTTGGTTCGTTTTTATGTTTGACAAATGTGTCGCAAAAGCCTTGAGTAAAAAAAATGTCTTGCTAGCTACTGCTAATATAGTGGCAGGATATTGATTCTCGTTATTCGACTTTAAGACCTCTTAACTTCTTTGTTACTCAACCAATTTCGACGATTCAAGTTGTGAAATAATCTTTGATAGGCCTACTATCATAAACTACTAGTTGTTGAATTTATAATTAAGTCTTACAGGGTCGAACAGGTTTCCCAAGGTGACGTGTTTGCCTGTGGGTGAGACAAGCCTAATTTAGTTCTACTAGTTAGCTATTCTAGTGAGTTATGCCGACTTTGACTAAGTTACCACCTTTTGTGCATGGGACCAAAATTTTGCTTGGGGGCTAGTTAATATATGTGCATGTAGGCTACTAGTCCATGTTTTCCCATGTTTGTTTTATTGTTCCTACAGTTTAGTTAGTAGTAGTAGTAGGGTAGGGTAGTCAAGTCCCATGCTCCCAGCTTTTCTTTATGTACTCTAGGATTTAGCAAGTTGATACCACTGTTTACTATAAATATGTATATCGCGTTGACAATAAACAAGAAGAGAACAAGAAAGAAAACATTCTAGTTTGTTAGCGAGTTTCAACCCAAGGTTTATTAACCTAGTAGTCATCGTGTTTCAGAAACATGTTGTTCGAAACAGTGAGGTCAAGAGGGTGGCGTGCTTGTCTTAACTTGTAACTAAGCCAACCTTAACCAAGTATACTTTTAGTTTCCAAAAGGGTTTATACAACTAAGTTTCTATTAATCACATAGTATGTTGTATGGGTTTCGTTGTGTTCCGCACCCTTATCAGAAGCAAAAAAAAAAACTAACTTGTTTTTAAAAACGCGAGTTTTTCAAGCACGCTAGGATGGACATAGGCAATATACAACATGGAGGATGAAGGTGTGGACTTACAGAAAACGTGACGGAGAGTATGTCCCAAAGTTAATCAACGAAAACCCTAGCTTGGTTTTAAGACGAACTCGTGACCCAAACTGTTACCGCACGCCCCACTACTTTTGACCTCCACTCGCACTTGCAACAACCCGAGGACTCCTCTAATTTACCGAACTCTGATCGCTCCGAGAAGAAAACCCAAAGGGAATGAATAGGGTTTAGGGTTTTCTTAGAGGAAATGAAAAAGGGTAAGGCTTTGTGTTGTTGTGTCGAAGCCAGAGAAAAGAGAAAAAATCAATGTGAGAGCTATACGATTGTGAACCTGATGGAGTAATATGTTCTTGTGTTCTTCTCCGAGTTTAGGTCGGGTTTATACGTGAAATGTTTGCATGCACAGTGGTTCATTCCTAAGTCACATTCTTGTGTTAACACAATTTTGGTAAAGAATTTCTTGGTTTTCACATAGTCAAAACATAGTGAATTAAAGTGTGTTACTGTTGAAAGTGTGGGAGCAAAACAAGGAGATGTAGCAGCTAGTATTAGTCACGAGTTGTGTGGGTTTAGGATAAAAAGGATTTGAGCTTTTAACCGTTGGGTTTTATAGGGTTTTTCTTTATACATCTTCTATGTTTATCAACAAAAAAAAGAAAGAAAGAAAGGAAAGCGTGTATGGTTTGAGAACTTCAGCCGAGCCATGCAAATAAATAGGGAGTTTATTTCCTTAAGGATTTCCTAGTCTTTGGTTTATATAAGTTACATGTTTGGGGTGATTTATTTGGAGCCTTTGTACTTTGATCAGGCACTTGTCATTTTTCTTGTCGTGCATATAAATTGAGCATCGAGTAGTATGAATTTACATATAACCTTGATAAGTGTACTTGACGTTTTCTAATAAGTCGATAAAACCAACCTCATGGTTTTCCCGTAACTTGGAACAACTTCTAACCTCAAAGTTACATGCCATGGGGCATATGTTCCCCATTTCCACATCCCAATCAGTTGCATCAAATGCAAGGGATGTTTAGCACTAACAACTTTAGACCCATGAGATATTGGGGACCAAATGTTTGAGTTAATATCTTATATAAATAGATATGCCTTGGAGTCGACTTGGAACCCGATGAGTGGATTAAGGATAGCGGATGCTCTAAACACATGACGGGTAACCGAAAGCTCTTCTCAACCTACAAGGCATACAATAGAGGTAATGTCATTTTTGGTAGTAATCTTCGTGGTAACATCATTGGCAAAGGTACAATTTCTAATGACTCTCTCAATATAGATAATGTAGAACATGTAGATAACTTAAGATTTAACTTGCTAAGTGTAGGACAAATATGTGATAATAAGTGTAGAGTAACTTTCTCTGAACATGATAGTGAAATCACTAAGGACGGTAAGGTTATAGGTAGATGTATTAGGAAGAAAGGCTTATACGTGATGAAATTAGGAAATAAGCCAAAAGACAAAATTTGTCTTGCAACGATTGATGAAAACTCCATGTTGTGGCATAGGAGATTAGGTCATGCTAATATGTGTCTCCTTCAATCGTTAGCATCTAAGAAATTAGTTAGAAACTTACCTAAGCTTAAGTTTGATCAACACTTCTATGATGCTTGCAAAATTGGAAAACAAGCTCACGCTAGTCACAAAGCTAAGAATATAGTCTCAACGACTAGATGCTTAGAACTCCTTCATATGGATCTTTTCGGTCCATCCGCCGTACGGAGTTATGGAGGAAACCTCTAGACCTTAGTCATATTAGATGACTACTCTAGTTATACATGGACAAGTTTTGTTATGAATAAAGCCGAGGCTTTCGAGCAATTTGAAATCTTTAGTAGAAAAATACAAAATTAATTAGAATGTTCAATAGTGTCAATTAGGACGGACCACGGTACATAATTTGATAATGAAGTGCAATTTAGAGAGTTTTGTAATGCCAACGGTATTACACATAACTTCTCGGCTCCACGCACTCCACAATCAAATGGCGTGGTAGATAGGAAAAATAGGACACTACAAGAAATGAGTAGAACCATTTTGAATGACCAATCGTTACCAGAAAATTTTTGGTGTAACGCTGTAGATACTTTAACATATATCCTCAATCGAATCCTAATTAGAGCCATCTTAGGTAAAACACCTTATGAACTCTTGAGAGGTAGGAAACCTACTCTTGATTACTTTAGAGTGTTTGGAAGTAAGTGCTTCATCCTAAACACCGAAGACTACCTCACTAAGTTTGACCCAAAGTCATACGCATGTGTTTTTTAGGTTACTCCCAAAATAGCAAAGCCTACATCATCCTTAATAAACATACCATGAAAATCAAAGAATCACTCAACGTGACATTCGATGAAACTCCTCACCCTCTAAGACATCACCCTTGGTGGATGATGACTTAGATGAAGTAGAAGCAATTAAGGTTACCGAAAAGAAAAACTTAGAGAATGACATTGAGGATGAAATTTTAGAAATTGACGAAATAGTCAATAATAAAGAATCTAGGAACCATGCATTAGAAATTGTCATAGGAAACCTTAACCAAAGAACTCTTAGGTCACAAGCCCAAAACCAAAGTAACTTCTTTTGTTTTATATCAAATATAGAACCTAAGAATGTGAATGAAGCCTTAACAGATGAAAGTTTGATAATCGCTATGCAAGAAGAATTAAATCAATTCATTGCAAATGATGTTTGGGAGTTTATGCCATAACCTAAGAATATGACAATCATAGAAACTAAGTGGGTGTTTAGAAATAAGTTAGATGAGAATGATGTTGTTTCTCGAAATAAGGCTAGGCTAGTTGCTCAAGGCTATAATCAACAAGAGAGCATCGATTATGATAAAACTTATGCCCCAGTTGCTAGACTTGAGTATATTAGAATACTATTAGCTTATTCTTATGCTTTAGATTTTAAGCTATTCCAAATGGATGTAAAAAGTGCATTCCTGAACGGTTTTATCAATGAGGAGATATACGTGGCACAACCTCCAAGATTCATTTACTTTGAAAAACTAAATTATGTTTATAAACTAAAGAAAGCTTTATATGGTCTTAAACAAGCACCCAAAGCTTGGTATGATAGATTAAAAGCTTTTCTTATTAAACCTGAATACAAAATGGGAATGGTAGATAACATACTTTTTACTAAGAAGAAAAGTTCAAATCTCATCATCGTTCATATATATGTCTACGACATTATATTCGGTTTAACTTGTCAAGACATGTGTGATGAATTTGCCAAAATCATGCATGACGAGTTCGAGATGAGCATGATGGGTGAACTTAACTTCTTCTATGGATTACAAATAAAACAAATGGAAGACGGTATCTTCTTTAATCAATCAAAATATATTAAAGAAATGCTTAAGAAATTTGGCTTAGAAGATTCTAAACTAATGAAAACCCCCATGTCCTCGGATACTAAACTCACAAAAGATAAATAGTGTGAGTTGGTAGATAGTACCAACTATCGAGGAATGATAGGTAGTTTACTTTACCTAACGACAAGTAGGCCCGATATTATGTTTAGTGTCTGCCTTTGTGCACGCTTCTAAGAGGCTCCCAAAACCTCTCATCTTGAAGCGGTTAAGCGTATCTTCCGATACATTAAAGGCACTACGCACTTAGGATTATGGTATCCTAAGGGGACCAGCATAGAAACCGTAGTGTATGCCGACTCTGATCATGCAGGAGATTATGTGGACAGGAAGAGCACTAGCGGTATTTGTATGTTCGTGGGACGTTGTTTAACATCTTGGTTCTCGAAGAAACAAACCGCTCTTGCTATATCCACTACCGAAGCCGAATACGTAAGCGCCGAAAAGGCATGTCAACAAGCACTATGGATGAAAGAAGCTCTTATCGACTACGACATTCGGCTCGATGACGTCCTAATCATGTGCGATAATAAATGCGCGATTGACCTTAGCAAAAACCCAGTGCAATACTCTCGGACTAAACACATCGAAATCCGTTACCACTTTCTTCGTGATAATATCCAGAAAGGACATATCTCTATCAAAAAAGTGCCGTCCATCGACAATATCGCCAACATTCTTACTAAACCCCTTAACTATCTACGTCTTGGTTTAGGAATGATGGAACACATTTCATAAATTGTCTTTCTTTTCTCCATTCTTGATTCTAGTCCGTGTTCTTCCCCGTGTCGTGACAACTTAAATACTTCGTCCGAAGTACTTTAAGCATTTTTTATTTGCGAAATGCAAATTAAAACGTCACTCCTTCTATAAAAATTTTAGTCAAAAATCGAGTCAAAAACCATCTGCTGATGGCGACCCCCTGATTTAATCAGGCGGCCCCTAGATTGATATAAGACCGCCACCAGATGAACACAAAAGTCTGTCACCCTTATTTTTGTAAAACACATAAACAAACACCCCCTCTTTTCCAACTAGTGCAACGAAACAACCCAAAAACCTTCAAAACATTAAAATCAACCACTAAAACACAAATTGAAGATCAAATCAACACCAATAATCAATCCTAACATCATAAAGATCATCAATTGTAAGTCATTTCATCTATGTTCATTCCAATTTGTGTCTAGGGTTCATGTTGAACAAAAATTCAAAATTGGGGATTTTCACTTTTCTTATGTTTGTGTGCAATTAGGACTATAATAACACAATGTATAACTAATATGCTTCCTGTAGACATAGGATTTGCATAATTAAAGTGTGTTTGTCAAAAATTGTTTTCGCACAAAACCCTAATTTTATTTCAAAATCACTCACGTTAAGAACACCATAAAATTGTTTTGATGCATTGTTAATACATCCTAAAAACGTTTTTGCATACATGCATAATGATCTCATGAAAAAAATTCGAGATACATAATTCATATGTATTTTTTGACATGTTTGGATGAGCAAAATTAAATTAAAGATCGTTTGGGTTAACTCATGGATTTTGTTTTAGAGTCGAGTTAGCCACAACTCCACATTCATTTCATATAGGCACACACTAGGCATGAGTTCTTGTTAACATTATGAGTTCATATCAATAAGACATAAGTTTATTCTTCTTTTAGGTAACCATGCCTTGTAAAACTGCTAAAGATCACCAAAACACAAAAAGCTACATTCTAATAATTTCACATGAATACACCTCACCTTTAAGAGAAATGCTTATAAATCTTAAAAATCGTTGCATTCATGAAGGTCAATAGTTTTTCTAGATTTTGACGATTTGGTTTATGTTGAGTCTATGTTTAGTCATATTGGGTTTAAATGTCTTCTTAAAATCAATGAACAAACCTGTCCACGTTTTATCCTCGAATTCTATAGTCAATACCGAGTCAACTCTACTTTGGAGGGTCAAATGCTAATCGAGTTTTTCATCCAAAACCGATTCTTCTCTTACATAATTAAAGAATTTGGTCAAATTCTTGGTATTCCCTTTAATGGGGCTTGCTCTTTTACCGACAAGTGGTCACTTGACGACTTGTGATATAGTGTTCCTACGAGTGGTCCCTATTAAACCAACCCTCCTTGTCTCGATGAAATCAAAAACTATATTCAAGAGGAACGCGATAGTTCGGTCACTCGTATCTGTCATGACAAAGTCATTGATGTTGAAGAAAACTAAATTTTAACTCGTGAAATTGTCTCTATAATGAAAACTTGGGTCGAAATAATTTAGGAAAATGTCTTTTGTTTGGGAGGTAATCGGGATCATGTCCCCGCGTGTCTTTGTCACATGCTCTATTGTATTGCTATGTCCAAGCATTACAATCTTGTATATTTTATTGCAAAATGCATGGAGTTTGTCACTATAGAATATATGATCTATCTAAACACACAACAAATATGGAAGAAAGCTAGAGAGAGAAAGAGATGGAGGGTTGCTTCTAGTGAGAGAAAGTAAAGAGAGAAACTTAGATTATGAATGTAAGAAATGAAATAACCAACCACACTCTTCAAGCTACGAAAAGGGTATTTATACTACCTTTTGGCCAGTTAGGCCTTGCCTTGTCCATAGGCTTTCTATGGGCTTTGGCCTTTCTAGCCTACTTAGTTTCCAAATATTATGCTACGAGCTATCTAATGATACATTGGTAGTGACTGATACTTTTCGTATTTCTAACAATCTCCCCCAAAGGGAGGTCACTCCAATTTAACAAAACTTAAACCTAGCATACTATGCTTGTCTTCAGTCTTGTGCTAATAGTCTTTAAACTTCAATCATTAACTTGTGATATGTTGTAGTGATCTTTGACTTTAGGCTTGAGCTTGTTCCTTTAAGCTTAACTTGCATGTGATCTTTAGCTTCTTGAGATCATCAACCAAACATAATCTCTAATCATCATCTTGTGATCTTTTGCCATCTTGTGTACTTGTGACCTTCGGACCGACATGCTCATACTTTTCTTGATCTTGAAAGCTTGAATAACCATCTTTCTTGAAATTATTTAACTTTAACACTTTGTCACTTTAAGGAAGACGTGCTGTATCATAGTAGCGGAAATTTCTTGAAATTCTTTAATTTTAATACTTCGTCACTTCAAGAAAGACGTATGGTATCAGAGTAGCAGAAGTCTTGAAACATGTACTTGAGCTTTCATAATGTCTTTACGTATGTCGGTCGAGTATGAGCATGTGGCTATGAATCTTGACTTGTCTCAAACCAGCTGCTGCCACGGATTACCTGCATGAATGGGTTAGTGATAAACAACATGTATAGACGAAAGTGTCTTTGTCACTTCGTCGAATACGGTTGCAATAACCACGGTTCCTCATTGATGAGTATAAATACTGCCTGTGATCACGTAGAATTATGAAGATTCTCCTTGACAGGGTTTCACAGCTGCACTAGCCGTTCTCATTACCGGAGCGTCTCAAAGCAGACAACAAGGTATGAGTGAACCAGTAAGACAAAGTCTTACCAATTGAAACAAAAATTGATTTGAAAATCAATCGATGTGTTACTTGCTAAAATGATTTTGCGACACATCAAGAGTTTTATGCATTTTAAAATTTGTCAATCGTCAATTCATAGTATGGACCAAATCGATATCCAGTTTCACAAGTTTGATCCATATAGGATCTCACAAGTCACCTATCGCAGAGCTTGTTTGATGTTGGCTCTAAAAGGATTTCCATCGTCATTGTGAATACTTTTGTATCACTCTAATGTTCTGGCAATATCACAAGGATAATGCGTAGGACTCTTAAGATATTACTTGTTTTCATAATGTGTGAGCAACAAATATATTGGAATTGTGTCATAGTGAGATTTATGGATGATCTCTTTTGGCTATAGACTTGATAGTGCACTTTTAGTTTTAGTAATCGGAGGCTGGAGCAGACTGCCACATTTTTAATACCAAGTAACTCGGAGTGAGAAAGTCAATAGAAATGAGTGTAATCTCCATGAGAAATGAAACAAGAGTCTTTTGAGAGACCTTGAGTGGTTGGGGAGGGTTGTGCATCGCATCACTGGGTCTATGATGACTATCTTCAATACCAGACAACAACTTAGGTGTTTCAGATAGCATATGTATTGACTCGGTTTCTGTCTAAGTGTAAGGAAGGCTTCTTTCTTTTCACCCTTTATCTTAACTTTTCTTTTTCATTGTTCATCCTCTTCAATGCTTACCAAGACTTCATCACTAACACCTTGTTGGGTTTGTTCCAGTGTTAGCTCTGTCTTAGTCTACATTTTCCCCATTTTTCTTACTTTTTCTCCTTTCTATCATACATATGGACTTCTATTCTAACTAAATGGAATGCCCATGGGTAGATCTCTCTGGTTCTGGCTGGATCGTAGGAACAAACACCATACCTAACCACCTTATAACTCCAATTAATTAAATACATGGTCTGTGACATCCGTCAATTTTTGAGGTTAGTAACCGAAAGCAAACGTAGGATAATTGACTCCTTTATTTATTTATGGACTCACTTTTCGGATTTAAGGTCACTATTTATCTCGAGCTTTAATTGTATTTTTTTAATTTTATAGAATTTATTTTATTATTTTAGTCGATTTTTATTAAAATCGTCAATTTTAATTATTCGCGAGTCATGCTTTGGATAATTATCCGTTTTAACGATTGAGAAATCAACAACTCCATATCTTAAGCTTTGAAAGTTTATTTATTTTATTTAAGTATTTTTCGACTTTTTCGTGTTTTTGCCAAAAACCTCGTCAAAATCGTGTTTTTACAAATCAATAACGAGTTAATTAAGTGTTTGGGCCCAAGATTTGTGTAATATAATTTTGACAAAAAAAATACCCAACCAAGCCTAACCCATATAGGGGGCCGGTTATACACATCCAAATCAACGTCCCTTTTTATTTTTTTATAAATGGAAGATACTAGTATTATTATTTCCCTATATAAATCATATTAACACTCTACTTATTCCAAAAAAAACACACATATAAGGATTTTCGTCTCCTCCTCTCCCTCTCTTCACTGTTCGACGAGACCCCAACAAAAAAACCACAAAAATCATAATCAATCAATCCCAAATCATTCCTATTCAATCCCAAATCATTCCTACATTAACCCTCATCACTCTACTTAATCTTTAAACCACCATGCATTAGTTTTTTCAAGGTTCTTGATTTTCTTGGTTTTTAATTTTAAGGGTTTTGATATAATTGGGTACAAAAGAATCATCAAGGGTTTGATATTGAGTGTGTAAACAAGATTTGGGTAACAAAAATCAAGTTTTAGATCATTGTTTTGAGTGTTGTGGTGTTCGGCGAAAATCAAAACCCAAGAGGGTTTGATTGTGTGTTTTTCTGGCTATTGCATTGTGATTGCGAGTCTTCTAGTTACTCTTTTACATTGATTAATTATATATATTGTGTGTGTGTGTTTGATCTTGTATTGCAAATCCATTGATTGTGGTGCATGTCGCGTTTTGAGGTTTATTGAGGGTTTGAGATGACTATTAATGGGGCTAGGCTAGATTAGGAGCGTTGGCGATGTTCGCGACGCGTGGAATTGAAGTTTTGAAGGGGTTGAAAGATACTCAAATAGGGCAGAAAATTAGAGTGTTGAGTTAGGCGAATTAAAATTTTTAAAACTTAATTTGGCCAAGGATTTATGATTAAGGATGTTCTCCCGGCCGTTTCGATATAAAATTCGGCTTCTAACTCTTAATAACAAACGTTTTACGGCCGATTGATGTTGCGAAAAATGTTTAAAATAAAATCAGCACTTAATTAAATTGTTAGTTTTCTACAGAAAGTTGCTGGGGCATTTTTATCATTTTATGTCGAGTTTTGGGTCTCGAGTAAAACTAAAAAGTTGTTTAAAATGCCGTTTTACTTTTTCGCGAGGATAACTAAATCTAAAAACGAGTGTTAACGGGTCAAAAAGCTTAGGATTAGATGCTACATTATTTTAAGAAAAATAAGGTTGCTGCAAATTTGAGAAAATGGCATTTTTGTCATTTTCTGTGTTGTTTCAGGTCTCGGATAAAACTAAAAAGTTGCTCAGAATGTCATTTAACTTTTTCGCGAGGCTAGCTAAGTTTAAAAGTGCATTACGACGGGTCATTTTTGATGAGTCAAACTTAGGAAAAACTTATATTTTAAAAAGTCAAAAATGGCGAAATTTTTAGGAATGGTCAATTAGTGTTAGAGAAAATGGTTAGGCATAAAATACTTAAACAAAAACTAAATTGCAACTAATAAGTAGACTTACACTCGTAGGTCGTGTCTAAAATCATAATATTTTAAAATGGGTTAAAATGAGTAATTTTTATTAAATATAAAGTTAGTCGGAATAGGTTAAAATAGAGTATAATCTTAAGGCGAAACATTTAGTGAGTATAAATATGTAAGTTTGGCGCGCAAATGGATTCTACAATATAAGATTTCATATATGCCGGAATATATATATTTATATATATATTATATATAGTTATGCAAAAATTATGCATTTTATTATATTTTCTAATCTCGGACCACTATTATTATAGGTCGCGGTTGAGATCGTCGTCGCCGTTCTTTCTTTGTTGATTTCTCCTTCGGTACTTTTATTTATAGTGAGTCCTCACAGCCCCTCTTTTACATGATTTTAAATGTTTTGGGGTGAAAAGCATGACGTGTTGTATTTATATTGCTATGCTCTTACTTTTATGTGTGTAAACTTTGAGCATACTCGAAACTTGTTGAACTTGAAAACGTGTTGAACTTAAACTTAAAATGCATGTTGTTGTATGCTTGGAATCCACCACTACTTTTAGCTCACTATATCCCCCTCAACGAGATAGAGACGTTAGTACATATGGATAGCGCTATTAGGAGATTAGCCCCTCCTCACTCCCATCATAAACGGAGTGCATAATACTAGGGCACATTGCATTGTGATATGGATCGGGGGTAACGCCTACCCATATTGTGTTGTAATTTAGAACTGGGAGGCTGAATGCGGTTAAGTAGTACCTCGCATAAACACTATAGCATACATATACATTGATTTGTGTTATGTTACTTGGAGTAACAGGAACTGTCTTTGGAAACTTGAGTCATATTTAGACTCTCTACTCTTTTATAAAACTATTTTGGGTACATATTCCTGTGATCTCTCCAACTATTTTCAATAGTTGACCCATTTTTATCATGCTTTTAAGGTGACATTCCTGAAGAGGAAACTTAGTGCATCGCAATTTAGTCTTAGTCAAGATGTCTTCTTTCGTGCAAGAATTAAGACTTTTGGAATATCTATGTTCGGATGGAAGCAACTTATGAGGTCCTATGTACTTTTTAAACTTGTTCTTGAAGATGTTGTAATTCGGATAACTTTATGTATGGTGTTTGTATCTATCATCTTGTGTGATGTTTATTAATATGTTACACCTCACGGTTCCGCCTTGGTGGAGTGTGACAAATTGGTAATCAGAGCCTAAGGTTATAGAGAACGCCGGTTTTTAAAAATAAAAATCCGAACTATAACCAAAATGATTTTCTTTTCTAAAAACACCAAACATGAAACGAGTCGACTAGTCCGAGTGGTTGCATCATTAGACCTCAATTCGACATAACTTGATCAACTATGGAAGCAGAAATGCACGGTGTTTTGTCCTTACCCTACCAAATTCCTTTCGGGTCTAGTTGTTGGCAGTTATACCAATGAAGGTGTACTAGTGTAGCCTACCCGCATGGTTAATTTCATGCTCTTTCGGATGACTGATTGTGTAGTTCCTCTTTATTATGATATAATAAACCATTTGGATCGGTTGTGTAGAACAAGTGTCAAAATTTGATTTATATTATTATCGCTATCTTTTGGAAGGATTTTTGGAAAATGTAGTCTGATTACTTAAATTTTATTTATATAACGAACAAAACAGTAAACTTTTACAATGCTTAACTAAATAATAATTTATTGATCTATTTTCTTGGCAACCAATTTAATATATATTTTAGAAAATTTGAAACCATATTTATTAAATATTATTAAATTGTGAGATAAAATTTAGATATTCCTTATATAAAACTTTCTTGTCACCTAAATATATGTACCACTAAATTTTGGTTAAATACTAAACATGGTTGATTTAAATTGGTAGAGTACATCTATCTATGTTTGATTATTCATTTAAACACTTCGTTCCAAAGTGCTATATTCAATCTTAACTGAGTTAAAAATTTCTAAACATGTTCATTCTTTAACTATATTTCTGTGAATATGTATAAACTGTTTAAAGGTACGGTTTGTCAAGTTTCTAATAAAGTGAATTTTTATGTTAATTTGTAGAATTATGGCGGGAAGAAGCACACGTAGCAACACTGCCAACAACACCAACCCTCCCAACGAAACAACAAAAGAAGTGACTCGACAACTTAACACCGCATTGCCGAATCTGCTAACTTAACTTGTTCAAGCCCTCGGAGGAAACCGAGCAAATCAAAGAGAGGTTGCCCAAAGCTGCAGTATCAAGACATTCAGGGCTTCTGGTGCCAAGGAATTCTTCAGCACGGAAGGTGTAGTTGGTTTACTAACCTGGTTGAAAGCATTGAGTCTGTGCTCTATATCACTAAGTGCCCCGCAGAGAGCCAAGTAGAATTCGCGTCAAGTATGCCGCATGGCCGCACCTTAACATGGTGGAATACCCTTGTTCAAATTCAAGGACAGGCAGCTGCTATAGCCCAACCTTGGGAAGATTTTAAGAAGTTGCTAATGGAGGAATATTGTCCCAATGATGAAATTCAGAAGTTGGAATCAGAATTTTGGAACCACAAGATGGTTGGGTCAGATATTGAAGGGTATACAGCTAGATTTCATGAGTTGGCAAGGTTGGTGCCACACATGGTTACCCCAGAGAACCAACGTGTCAATCATTACATTCGAGGTCTGGCTCCTGAGATCAAGGCACATGTTACTTCATCCAAACCTACTACTATTCAGAGTGCTGTTAGTATGGCCAACCGTTTGACCACCGACGGTATTAAGGATGGGATTTTTAAGAAACAAGAAAATGCCAAAAACAAGAAGAGGTCAAATGATCAGAACAAGAATCAAGAAAGGGATGATAGGAACAAAAGACAAAGAACTGGAAGGAACTTTGCTCTGACCGCTCCAGAGCAAGGACAAGTACAACGTCAGTATGCTGGTCAACACCCGAAGTGTGCAAAGTGCAACTTCTATCATTCTGGTAACTGCCTTGTGTATGATCTATGTAACCAAGTGGGCCACTTTACCTGATACTGCATGGGTAGAGCTACTAATGAAAGACCAATACAAACTTGTTTTGAGTGTGGAGATCCTAACCACTTTAGGAGGAATTGTCCAAGGATGAACCGAGCCACTACCTCAGGAGGAAATCGCCCAAACTCTGTGCTAGCAATCCAAAACCCCAACCAAGGGAACAATAGGAATCGAGCACAGGGTAGAGCCTTTGTCCTAGGTGTTGTTGATGCTCCACAAGACCCGAACGTTGTGATGGGTACATTTTCTCTAAACGATCATTTCGCTATGGTTTTGTTTGATTCTGGTGCTGATTATAGCTTTATATCTACCAACTTCTTACCATTGATTAACATGAAACCTAGTGTCATAGGCCATGGTTATGAGATTGAAATAGCTAGCGGCCTTAAAGTAGTAACCAATGTGATTGTTCGAGGTTGTAGACTTGAACTAGAAGGTCATACATTTATCATCGATTTATTCCTTTTGGCCATGGTAGTTTTGACGTGATGGTAGGGATGGATTGGTTGTCAAAGCTTAGAGCTAAGATAGTTTGCTTTGAGAAATAGTCCAGATTCCGCTATCCAACGGAGAGAATTTGGAAGTTCATGGAGAACGTCCTGAAGGGAACCTGAAACAGTTAAAGTCCATGAAAGTGATCGAGCTGAAACTCGAAGACATCCCTATTGTATGTGAATTCCTTAGCATGTTTCTGGAAGATTATTGGGTTTACCCCCATCCCGCGAAGTAGAGTTTCGCATAGATCTTATTTCTAGAGCTATGCCTGTTGCAAAATCACCTTATCGTTGGCACCTACGGAAATGCAAGAACTGTCCAACCAACTTAAAGAGCTCCAAGACAAAGCTTTCAAACGACCTAGTTCTTCACCCTGGGGAGCACCGGTGTTGTTTGTGAAAAAGAAGGATGGTTCGTTCCGCATGTGTATAGACTATCGAGAGCTGAACAAGCTAACTATCAAGAACCGCTACCCTCTTCCTAGGATCGATGACTTGTTCGATAAGTTGCAAGGGTTACGGTATTTTTCGAAAATAGACCTTCGATCTAGCTATCATCGGTTGAGAGTACGCGAAGAAGACATTCCCAAAACTGCATTCAGGATGAGGTACGGACATTTTGAATTCATGGTCATGCCTTTCGGTCTAACTAACGCCCTCGCGGTGTTCATGGACCTTATGAACCGTGTATGTAGGCCATATCTTGACAAGTTTATCATTGTCTTTATTGACGACATATTAATTTATTCAAAGTCCAAAGAGGCGCATGAGGTTCACCTGAAATTAATACTGGAGTTGCTTAAAAAAGAGAAATTGTTCGGGAAATTCTCGAAATGCAAATTCTGGCTACAAGAAGTTCATTTTCTCAGACATGTAGTGAATAGTAAAGGTATACATGTGGATCCCATCATAATTGAAGCAGTGAAAAATTGGAAGCCTCCGAAGACCCCATCCGAGATCCGTTCGTTCTTGGGATTGGCATGATATTACAGGCGATTTATCATAAATTTCTCAAAGATTGCAAAACCTCTCACTCTGTTGACTCAGAAAAACAAGAAGTTCGAGTGGGGTGATGAGCAGGAGAACGCTTTTCAGACCTTAAAGGACAATTTGTGTGATGCCTCAATTTTGGCGTTACCTGAAGGACCAAATGATTTTGTAGTTTATTGTGACGCATCGAACCAAGGTTTTGGTTGCGTTTTGATGCAGAGAAACAAAGTGATAGCATACGTATCCAGACAACTCAAAATCTATGAGAAGAACTACACCACTTATGATTTGGAGTTAGGCGCAGTGGTATTTGCTCTCAAAATGTGGAGACACTACTTGTACGGAACAAAGAGTGTTATCTACACTGATCATAAAAGCCTTCAGCATGTTTTCGATCAAAAAGAATTAAATATGCGTCAGAGCTGATGGATAGAACTTTTCAGCGATTATGACTGCGAGATTCGCTACCACCCAGGTAAAGCAAACGTAGTAGTTGATGCATTGAGCAGGAAGGAGTGGATGAAAACGAGACGAGCTTGAGCTATGAGCATGACAATTCACTCTAGCATTAAGGCTAAGATTTTGGAAGCTTAGAGCAAAGCCTCCAAGGTCGTCAACACCCTAGCAGAAATGTTGCTAGGATTAGACAAACGGTTTGAAAGAAAAGAAGATGGCGGATTGTATTTCGTTGAGCGAATCTAGGTGCCAGCTTATGGAAATTTGAGAACTTTGATCATGAATGAAGCCCACACTACAAAGTATTTTATACATCCTAGAGCAGACAAGATGTACTATGATTTACGAGACATAAATTGGTGTCCCAGAATGAAGAAGGATATCGCTTTGTATGTAAGTAAGTGTTTGACATGCTCTAAAGTTAAAGCAGAACACCAAAAACCCTCGGGATTGCTCCAACAGCCAGAGATTCTCGAATGAAAATGAGAGAATATCACAATGGACTTCATAACCAGATTACCGAGAACCAGTAGCGGACACGACTTGATTTGGGTCATTGTCGATCGACTGACCAAATTTGCGTATTTCTTAGCTGTCCGTGAAGATTACAAGGTAGAAAAGTTGGCAAGACTGTACATCAACAATATCGTAGCAAGGCACGGTGTGCCTGTGTCAATTATATCTGATCGTGACAGTCATTTCACATCAAGATTTTAGCAATCACTGCAGAAAGCGTTAGGAACGCAACTAGATCTGAGTACCGCTTACCATCCCCAAATCGATGGCCAAAGTGAGCGTACCATTCAAACACTCGAAGTTATGCTTAGAGCTTGTGCAATTAATTTTGGTGGAAACTGGGATACTCATCTACTATTAATAGAATTTTCATACAACAACAGTTACCACTCGAGCGTGAAGTGTGCCCCATTTGAAGCATTGTATGGGAGAAAATCCCATAGCTTGGGCAGAAGTAGGAGAAAGCAAGCTAATTAGACCAGAAATTATCCAAGAGACCATCGACAAGATTGTTTAAATTAACGAAAGATTGAAGGCTGCACGTGATCGCCAGAAGAGCTATGCCGACAATCGACAAAAGCCGTTAGAGTTTAGTGTAGATGATAAAGTACTACTCAAAGTGTCACCCAAGAAAGGCGTAGTACATTTTGGCAAGAGAAGTAAGCTTTCACTAAGATACATAGGACCGTTCGAGATTGTCGAGCGAGTTGGTCCTGTAGCTTATCGATTGTGCTTACCATAAGAACTTGTAGGCATCCACGACACGTTTCACATGTCGAACCTGAAGAAATGCCTGGCCGATGTAAATTTGCACGTACCGCTAGAAGAGATCAAGATCGACAAAGGACTATGCTTCGTTGAAGAACATATTGAAGTCATAGACCGAGAGGTCAAGAAGCTGAAACAAAGTAAGATTCCCATCGTGAAGATTCATTGGAATTCCTGACGAGGACCAGAATTTACTTGGGAACGAGAGGACGAGATGAAGCGCAAGTATCGGCAACTATTCGCGAGCGCTAAACCTTAGGACGGACGTTTGGAACTTCGGGACGCGGTTCCTTTTAACGGGGGATAACTGTGACATCCGCTAATTTTTAAGGTCAGTAACCGAAAGCAAACGTAGGATAATTGACTCCTTTATTTATTTTATTATTTTAGTCGATTTTTATTAAAATCTTCAGTTTTAATTATACGCGACTCATGCTTTGGATAATTATCCGTTTTAACGATCGAGAAATCAACAACTCCATATCTTAAGCTTCGAGAGTTTATTTATTTTATTTAAGTATTTTTTGACTTTTTTGTCTTTTTGCCGAAAACCGCGTCAAAATCGTATTTTTACAAATCAATAACGAGTTAATTAAGTATTTGGGCTCGAGATTTGAGTAATATAAGTTTGACAAAAAAATACCCAACCAAGCCCAACCCATATAGGGGGCCGGTTATACACATCCAAACTAACGTCTCTTTTTATTTTTTTATAAATGGAAGATCACAGTATTATCTTTTCCCCTGTATTAATCCTATTAAACCACTTCCTTTTTTTTTTCCAAAAAAACACACATATAAGGATTTTCGTCTCCTCCTCTCCCTCTCTTCTCTGTTCGACGAGACCCCAACAAAAAACCACAAAAATCATAATCAATCATTCCTATTCAATCCCAAATCATTCCTACATTAACCCTCATCACTCTACTTAATCTTTAAAACACCATGCATTAGTTTTCTCAAGGTTCTTGATTTTCTTGGTTTTTAATTTTTAAGGGTTTTGATCTAATTGGGTACAAAAGAATCATCAAGGGTTTGATATTGAGTGTGTAAACAAGATTTGGGTAACAAAAATCAAGTTTTAGATCATTGTTTTGAGTGTTGTGTTGTTCGGCCAAAATCAAAACCCAAGAGGGTTTGATTGTGTGCTTTTCTTGCTATTGCATTGTGATTGTGAGTCTTCTAGTTACTCTTTTACATTGATTAATTATATATATTATGTGCGTGTGTTTGATCTTGTATTGCGAATCCATTGATTGTGGTGCATGTTGCGTTTTGAGGTTTATTGAGGGTTTGAGATGACTAGTAATGGGGCTAGGCTAGATTAGGAGCGTTGGCGATGTTCGCGACGCGTGGAATTGAAGTTTTGAAGGGGTTGAAAGATACTCAAATAGGGCAGAAAATTAGAGTGTTGAGTTAGGCGAATCAAAATATTTAAAACTTATTTTGGTCTAGGATTTATGATAGAGGATGTTCTCCTGGTCGTTTCGATATAAAATTCGGCTTCTAACTCTTAATAACGAACGTTTTACAGCCGATTGAAGTTGTGAAAAATGTTAAAAATAAAATCAGCACTTAATTAAATTGTTAGTTTTCTACAGAAAGTTGCAGGGGCATTTTTATCATATTATGTCGAGTAAAACTAAAAAGTTGTTTAAAATGATGTTTTACTTTTTCGCGAGGATAACTAAATCTAAAAACGAATATTAACGGGTCAAAAAGCTTAGGATTAGATGCTACATTATTTTAAGAAAAATAAGGTTGCTGTAGATTTGAGAAAATGGCATTTTGGTCATTTTCTGTGTTGTTTCAGGTCTCGGATAAAACTAAAAAGTTGCTTAGAATGTCGTTTAACAAAAATTGCTCAATAATGTTGTGTTTACTTTTGAACGTTGCTAGCTAATTTAAATGTACATTACACATGTCGTTTTGATGAGTCAAACTTAGAAAAACATATATAAAGATGACGAAATTTTTAGGAATGGTCAATTAGTGTTAGAGAAAATGGTTAGGCGTAAAATACTTAAACAAAAACTAAATTGAAACTAATAAGTAGACTTACACTCGTAGGTCGTGTCTAAAATCATAATCTTTTAAAATAGGTTAAAATGAGTAATTTTCATTAAAATATAAAGTTAGTCGGAATGGGTTAAAATAGAGTATAATCTTAAGGCGAAACATTTAGTGAGTATAAATGTGTAAGTTTGGCGCGCAAATGGATTCTACAATATAAGATTTCAAATATGCCGGAATATATATATATATATATATATACTTATGCAAATTATGCATATTTCTTATATTTTCTAATCGCGGACCACTATTATTATAGTCGCGGTTGAGATCTTCGTCACCGTTCTTTCTTTGTTGATTTCTCCTTCGGTACTTCTATTTACAGTGAGTTCTCACAGCCCCTCTTTTACATGATTAAAAATGTTTTTGAGTGAAAAGCATGATGTGTCGTATTTATATTGCTATGCTCTTACTTTTATATGTGTAAACTTTGAGCATACTCAAAACTTATTGAACTTGAAAACGTGTTGAAATTAAACTTGAAATGTATGTTGTTGTATGCTTGGAATCTGCCACTACTTTTAGCTCACTATATCCCCCTCAACGGGATTGAGTCGTTAGTATATATGGATAACGCTATTAGGAGATTAGCCCCTCCTCACTCCCACTATAAACGGAGTGCATAGTACTAGGACACATTGCATTGTAATTTGGATCGGGGGTAACGCCTACCCGTATTGTGTTGTAATTTGGAACTGGGAGGCTGAATGCGTTTAAGTAGTGCCTCGCATAAACACTATAGCTTACATATACATTGATTTGTGTTACGTTACTTGGAGTAACGGGAATTGTCTTTGGAAACTTGAGTCATATTTGGACTCTCTGCTCTTTTATAAAACTATTTTGGGTACATATTCCTGTGAGCTCACCAACTATTTTCAATAGTTGACCTCTTTTTATCATGCTTTTTAGGTGACGTTCCTGAAGTGGAAACTTAGTGCATCGCAATTTAGTCTTAGTCAAGATGTCTTCTATCGTGCAAGAATTAAGTCTTTTGGAATATCCATGTTCGGATGGAAACAACTTATAATGTCCTATGTACTTTTTAAACTTGTTCTTGAAGATGTTGTAATTCGGATAACTTTACTTTATTTAAAGCATGTATGGTGTTTGTATCTATCATCTTGTGTGATGTTTATTAATATGTTACACCTCACGATTCCGCCTTGGTGGGGTGTGACATGGTCGGTCTTTTGGTATTGTTCACAGCCTTAAAACCATCTGAAAACATCAATCAAGGTACTTTGATAAAAATCAAAACATTTAGTACCTCGATGGTTTTACTTTTCAGAAAAGTTCCCCTTGCATATGTGCATCGATAACCAAAAATGTTTAGCAAATACGAGGAAGGAGTTACACATGAGTTTTTAAGATCACATTATACAAGTTATATATATATATATTTGGGGAGAAAAATGTTTAGATTATATATGATAATCCTTATTCGGAACATTTTAATGCTCCCCTTCACTTTGTGAGGGTATTATATGGTGTTTGAGTACGTTAATTTGAATTTTTTTGAATTTACTAAGAAAATTCTTGAAAATTCATACTCAAACACTGTATATGCCTAACTTAATTGTCTACACTACATATTCACATATTCACAAGTTTATTGTTTACGAGATTTGACCTAAATGATAAAAACAACATATGACAGAATCATATGGTTCGTTGAAGTAGTCGTAGGTCTTCCCTGTAATCTCTCCCACCAACAAACTTTTCTAAGCTCCTTATTAACCTTCTCTCTAGCAGCAGCTCATCGATAGCCTTGATCATGATTCGAGACCTCTTTCTGTCTAAACTACTCCATCTTCTCTTCGGCAAGTAATCCATCCTCAGGTTGAAGCAATATCATGAAGAACGGATCTAACAGATGTGAGCATCCCGTCATAAACTTGTAGAGTTCATCCATGCGCATCAACCTGTTTATTTTGTACTTGTCTTCATAGATAATTCCTTAAGGATTCTTGTATGCAATGTATGGAGTTATGTTGGAGTTGTCAGACCTGAATATCTCTTGCTTGATTATATTGAGCTTCTTCTGGTAGCTTTCGACTCCTAGTTGAAGGTCTTCTACCCGCTTAAGAATGACAATAGGTTTGGTAAACATCCGTAATGGCACACCCAAGTCAAAAATAACATCTTTTTCAAGATTGGAGAGTTTCTTTTGAACCAAGAGAAGCAGCATATCTTCAATATCGTACAGGTGAAGTCTTAGAAAGCACCTTCCTTGAATTTGTATAATTGCTAATCTTCTCTTCGAACTTCAATCTCCTCCAGATAACCATAATCATACCACTTCATAGCTTTCACTTTGGTTACTGCTATAATTCTTTTCATGGAGTACATATCATGTTTAGACACCCTGTTGCTTGCGAATCCATAGAATCATTGTCGTTTATGACCCCAGTGAGAAATTTCCCAGACAACATATCTATCATAGGCTACCTTTACCGGACTCCATAACGATGAAACCATGTCTTCAATGCCTTGAATATCATACTTAGCAGTCTTAATTTATTTTTGTTATGGAAGTCGTATATTTCCTGCTTGAGCTTCCTCCTCTCAGATACTCGAGGTCATTATTGATGAAGTAGTCAACATGAACTACTTGACGACCTTGATCTACAATCAATGGTAGAGGCTTGATAATGTCAAATGGATACTTCTTTCCTTCAGGGTTATTCCAGTCCAGTCGATCAGTCGCAGCTTTATAACATTCTTCAATGTTATACTCAAGTTCCACATGACTTCTGCATGTCCTTTTGAGAAGATTAAAAACTGGTCCAACAAGATGATTTTGTGTCAGATTATCAATCTTAAGATGGTTCGTGACATATGCTGAGAATTCGATAGGAGTGTTTATAAACTCGTCAAAAGAAAGAGGAGGTTTTTCTGCTTGAGCAATTTTGTTGATCTAGGTTTGAGGTGGTATAAAGTCAACTGATTTTCCAACATTCCAATCCAAATCAGGAGTCGGAGGCCTTTTAGGTTTCTTGAACCAGTCATGCTTTGGAGCAACCTCAACATTGGGTTGATAATCAGTATTACCCGTGTCTTGTCCTTGATTCTGTTGCACTTCAGTGTCATCAACTGTATGAATTAGCTCCTCTGCTTGAGCAGACTTACCAGATGATTTAGATTGAGAGCGTGTGGTGCCTTTGGATGAACTTGTTGACTTTGATTCCTTTGATTTTGAACCTTTTGACGATTCAACATCCTTGCTTGTCTTTTGTCTTTTCATCCCTTGGTCTGTTCCAGCAGTAGGGTCTTTATCTTAATCCTTGTCTTCATGGTCTCTTTTCAATGATATAGCTTTACCATATACCAGGAAGATATCCTTGTCAACATTGTAAGAATTGACCAATGCTTTGTAGAGTTCCTTGTGTTTATCAGTTGTAAGATTTGACTGACTTTTTTCCATCTTGTCAATCAGTATCTTCTTTGACTCGAACTCTGTTAGTGACGCTACAGCCTCGTATGTAGATTGAGGTTGAGAAGAATATTTTGCTAAAAAAACATCTTCGAGTGATTCAATGACGGCGCTTTTAATCACATGAGTCGAGAAGTCAGACATTGCCTTTGGTAGAATCTGAGGTAGTTGAGTCTTAACTTCATTGTTGATGATATCTTTCACTGGTTTCTCAATAAGATTTATATATCTCTTCTTCTCAGCTTGAGCTTCCTTCTTAAATTCTGCAGTGTATGATCGGAGAGCCTTTTGAATAGAATCTCCAAGTCTTGTGCCAAGATGGGCATCCACCATTGCAGGAATTTGTGATTTTATAGTTGCGAGGAGTTGAGCAGATTGGTCAGCTTGTTTGAGTTCAGACAACCCCTTTTCCAAGTTAGAAACTCTTTGATTGAATTGAAATAAGGATGAAAAGTCTGGAAGGACAGGGATTGAGGTTTTAGCTGGTATAGGAGTTGGTGTGGGAGTTGGTGTTGATAGTTGTGAAAGAGGAGTGAATGGAGAAATAGGCGGAGGAATGGTTGTTGTAGCTGCTATTGAGGTTTCAAGGATTACCGTTACAGGTATGGTGAGAAGTGAGGGTGTCTAATTACTTGGTTCTTCATGACGACATTGACGTTCATCATGGAAATGATTTCATTGTCAGTTGGTGGAAGGTTATCAAAGTTTAGAAATTAAGTGGTAAAGTCAGATGAGACAAAAGAACTTTGTAGTGGAACTTCAGTCTTTTGTGTGACATGAGCAGCTATGAGTGTTACATGTGCATCATCCTCGACTTGATCATATGTAGTCTCTTGAGTAACATCATCATGACCAACATTAGTCATCTCTGCATCTCATTTCCCTTCTTCTCAATGCACTGAATCTTTCAACTCAATGTTCACATCTTTATACATTTCCTCAGCAATGCGATCATACTCTTCTTCATCCACATTTTCGTTTTCATCATCATTGGATTCATAGTTTGCAGGAGTACGCACATACTCATCTTCATACTCTTCTTCTTTATCATCATCGTTCTGATTAAGGTTAGGATTCTCATCTTCATCAGACCCATTCCTTTCATCACCACTTGCATCATTATTACCATCATCATCCCTGTCATCATCATTACCATCATCATCACTGACATCATCATTAATATCATCATCATCTCCACTTTCTCCCCAAGACTTGTTTTCATTCTTAGATTGATCTTTGGGCATATCGGGAACCCCTGGTATAGTACCGGTTCCTTCATTTGTACCAGTATGAGAGTGAGTTTCCCGTTTTCTCTGTTTAAGAACTTTATTCATTTGAGCATCGTCTAGTAAAGCAGCCTCAGACAACAAATCAATGCCTTTGCATCTATCAGTAGTTGTTGGTGCCTTCTTCTTTGACACAGGCACATCAGGAGTGTCTCTGATTTGTATACCAGTTAATTGTTTTCTTGAAGGCTTCTTTGAAGAAACATCTTTCGTAGCATGTGCAGACTTCTTTTTGGGAGGATTTTCTTCAGGAGATGTAGTGGTTGTCTTGATCATGGTAGAGGTAGGTTTCTTGTATATCCTTTTCAGCTTTAGAGTTGCAACTCTAGTAGCGAATGCAAGATAAGTCTGGTAGACAGGAGAGTCCCGTATCTTTGGAGTAGTCATTACTGCAGGAATAAGAGCTCCATACACTTGAGTGTCTTCATCTTTGGAGACAAATCTTATGGTACCCAAAATACAGTCATCCTAAGCAGTATGCATAAACATTCTATTCCTCATTGAAATAGACTTATCTTTAGAAAGGAAGTGATGAATGATAACCTTTGTAAATCTGGGATAGTACATTTTCTCTTGTTTCTTGACGTCTTTGTAATCTATTTGGAATGCAAAGTCTTCCCAGAGTAGTGCAACAAAGTCAATGTTCTTTTTATAGTACATTCCCCAAAGAATTTGAGCTCTTGAAAGGCGTATCTTGTCAAGACTTGTAATCTTCCCAATTAGAGACTTGTTGATGATTGTAGCGAAAGCTCTCCATAGTTGATGCATATGATCAACCACCACGGCAGTGATATTCTTAATTTTTTCAGTGTGGCCAAGTTCCTTGATGAAGGAGAGAATTTCTTGTTCAGAGGGAGGTTTATTAAATTCTTGATCCGGAAGTCTAGGACATATCTAGAAAATCTCTCTGAATACTTCCATATCGACAACGAACCTTTTCTTGTCAATCTTGAATTGGTAAGATGAACCATGCTTGTTGATGGTGACCCAGAACTGCTGCATGTATATCACTAGGACATCTGCAGTGATAAGAAAAGCTGGATAGCAAGTAGTAAGAGCAAGAGCATCCAAAACAACTTGATAAGTGGGTTTCTTTTGAGTCTTTTTAGGATCGATTCTCATGTTGCATTTGTCAATCTCGACTCATTTCTCATGAGCAACCAAAGCATTGTCCAGAGAAATTTGTTGAGCAACAGTAGTAGCCATGGTTCTTCTAAGATTTGTCCAGAGGAAGGTTCATCAAATTCTTGATCCGGAAGTCTAGGACATATCTAGAGAATCTCTTTGAATACTTCCATATCAACAGATAACATTTTCTTGTCAATCTTGAATTGGTAAGATGAACCATGCTTGTTGATGGTGACCCAGAACTACCACATGTATATCACTAGGACATCTGCAGCGATAAGAAAAGCTAGATAGCAAGTAGTAAGAGCAAGAGCATCCAAAACAACTTGATAAGTGGGTTCCTTTTGAGTCTTTTCAGGATCGATTCTCATGTTGCATTTTCTAATCTCGACTCATTTCTCAGGAGCAACCAAAGCATTGTCCAGAGCAATTTGTTGAGCAACAGTAGTAGCCATGGTTCTGCTAAGATTTCTCCAATACAGTTTATATACAAACAAATATATATGTTACTGTATGACAGTTTGATTCATGTTGATATATTTTAGATGCAAGATGTGATTAGTAACTAAGGATTAAACACATTTTGACAGGCAGGCAATTATTACATAGGATGATGAAGAAAGATCAGATATGCAACTTGATAGGACAACCTAACTTTAGACAACTAAGCAACTAGATTGAATATTAAGGAAAACATACCCTAACTAAATCAAATAGTGAGATAAATTAAGGAATATTATGCCTAATCCATGTATAGATTGCCTAGGATCACATGTATAGATTTCCTAGTAAACCATGTTTAATTCGGCTATTGTATCATGTTTAATTCGCCTAGTTTAAACATGTTTAATTCGCCTAAGTGAACATGTTTACTTCGCCTTAGTGAACTATGTTTAATTCGCCTAGAAAAACATGTTTAGTTTGCCTAGTAAACTATGTTTAGCTCGCCTAGTAAACTTGTTTAATCTGTCACACCCCCAAACGGGGCCTGGACGAAATACATATCCGAGGGCGTGACGTCATAACTATCTCGAGAACAAAGCATAGAAAACGACCTCTAAGGGTACGTTTTAGAAAAATAATTACTCGTTGCATAAGTTAAAAATAACAAAGTTTTACAAACCATTTCAATGTTAATAACATAGCGGAAACATTAATTAAAGATAGCATAGCAGTATTTAAGTTTGGAATAAAAGACAACGAACAATAATATAATAGTCTTGAAATTTGGTAGATGTCACATAGCACAAAGACTTCAAGAGATACGTCATGACAATTCCAGCTAAGCACCTGAGAAAAACATGCTTAAAACGTCAACAAAATTATAGAGTGAATTCATAGGTTTATATTCAAATGAATGTATAGTGGACCACAAGATTTCAGCACGTATGTGACAGTTATAACATATACAACTTCACATAGAAAAGGTATTTACGTTGCGCTAAGCTTATGACCCCGAAGCTAATGGTGATAGGTAGCATGTGTATTGCCCTATTGAATTTGCCCTGGTAGGTGTCTGACCAAGACCACCCAAACTTGTTTCGACATGAAATACATCCGTTGGCATGTACATCAGTCGTACCCGACCAATAAGAATTACCAAACCCGGATGGGGATTATCTATTTACTCACTCGCGCTTACGTAACCAGCAATCGGTTAAAGGTAATTAGCGGTTCATGATAGTAGGGCGAATAGTGGTCTAAGCTACTTAGGCAACACGTAAACAAGGGAAAGTATCATGTAAAGTACTTGCGTCCGGTTTTCAAAACAAGCAATGTTTCTCACCTAAAGTTGTAAAACATTTATTTAAAAACGAGTAAATGTGAGGCTATGAACTCACCTTGAGTTAGTGTAGTGAAGTAGCGAGAAACTAGGAGAATAATCACACGGTAATGAACGACGGTATACGAACACGACCTAAAGAATGTAGGCTTCAGTTTAGAATCAGAATAATAGAGAAATACGGATAATGCATAAGTGTTTATTAGAATACTTCCATTTAAATGTCTTTCTAAATAAAACGTTTGTGATCGGTTCGTGGTTGTAACGTTTGATTAATAAAGTACATAGTAACATTTAGTATATAATACTATATAGTAATATTCAAGTAATATATAAGCTATCATAAGTTCTTAATAAGCCAAGACAAAATAAGTCAAACCATAGAGCTTATTGATTAAGCTCGTGGTCTTGGGCTTTTGGTGTAGGACGTGGCTAAAACCCCGTTAAGCATTATTTGGGCTTATTTGTTAAGCCAAATAAGCTTAACGCTTTGTTCTTTTCAAAAATAAGCTAGAAATAAGCCAACATATATAGGTCAAATCAAAATAAGCTAAACAAACACTTTTCCTTTCTTTCCTTTTTAGACCGAATATATATGTAAGTCCAAATAAGCTTTCCAAAAGCTTATTAAATAAGCCGAACATAAAATAAGCCATGAGTCATGATTTTTATTACATAAAAATAACAACGCTCACGAAACTATGTTTTCCTTGTCTTCCTTTTAATTGTTTTCGAACCAAAACTATAAGCTTTTTAAGGTTTACGTAGTTTTTAAACCTTAGTTTTTATAAAACGGAATGTACATCCTTTGCTTATGCATTATTTTGAACACAAAAGTACAAGATTTAAAGAAAGATGATGACTTACAAGAATGAATGATTAGAAGGATGGTTAGGACGAAAACACCCCAAACGTTGTATTAAAAACTACCCGAATACAATAAGGATCAACCCCGAACATAATTTTTTTTAATGGTTTTTGATCAAAGATGGAAAAATTATGAGTTTATGTGTGTGTGTGTTTTGTCAGACAAGAGAGAAACAAAGGAGAAGAGAAATGCGTTTTCTTGTGAAAGGGGAATGAATGAATGAATGAATGAATGAATATAAGGACTAAAAGGTGCTTAGGATGTAAGCAAATTTTAAAAATCAAATGTGTGTGAGGGGTGTGTGGCCGTCGGTTATGGCAAGCAAGGCAAATGGGACCAATTTGATCTCCTATTTTCTAGAGGATCATGGTTGAAGGTGAATTAATTTCATGTCTAGCCATGCACACACATATAAGCACATATGCTTCTAAATAAATTACGGAATACGCTTATAACGAAAACGATCAACGAATTCACGTAAAATTCTAAAATTTTAAACATTAACATGAAACGTAAAAACATAACAATAGTCAAAAGACTACATCGATTAGTACCCAGAATGCTTTCGGTAACGATTCTCAAAAAATCACAGGATAACTTCCTGGTTAAACGTAAAAGTTACGCAATACTTATAAAATTTAAAATATTGGACGGAAACGGCTAAAATATTGATCGGAATTTCGAGGGGTGTCACATCCTTTCCCCGTTAAAAGAGCTTTATCCGCAAAGCTTAAGTCGTAACATCTGTCACGGGTGCAGAGTTAGTAAAGAGATGAGGATACTTCTTCTGCATTTGATCTTCGTGTTCCCACGTGAACTCAGGACCTCTCCTTGAGTTCCAACACACTTTAACGATTGGGATACGGCTTTGCTTCAGACGTTTGACCTCACGGTCTATGATTTCGACTAGTTCTTTAATGAAGTGAAGCTTGTCATCAATTTGGATTTCATCCAATGGTATAGCAAGGGTTTCGTCGGATAGGCACCTCTTCAAATTCGAGACGTGAAATATACTATGAACTCTGC
>BQNB010009458.1:7857-46455 GCA_026074375.1 Tanacetum coccineum | reverse complement strand
CACGAGTTTTTTTAGGGTTGTCGTTGCTCCTTTAGAGACACCGCCTCTCAATAGTTGAGATCTTTATTATCATGAAGGTGTTGTGTATATGGTTGTAATGTTTAACATTTTTTATCTTCATGTTGTGTATATATGTGTGTCATTTCTGATTGTTGAATCATTTGATGTAAATAAAAAAGTTATGTTTAAAAAACATTTCTTTTATTTGGTGTTAAGGCTATTGTTTGGATCCCTTTTAAGTGTACTGTTTAAGTTTTGCTTGAAGTGTGTTTGGTTACATATGGGAAAATAGAAAAAATTTAACTTTTTTTTCAAATACATAGATTTTGGCATGGTTATAAAATAACCGTACCAAAAATCAATAAAAGAATTGGCTATTTGGTACGGTTGTTAAAGAAACCATACAAAAAAACCATTTTTTGGTACGGTTTAAAACGTACCAAAAAATGTTTTATTTTTTGGTACGCTAGTATTTAGTACGGTTCAAAAACCGTACCAAAAGGCCTAAAAACCGTATCTAAAGCCTCTTTTTGTAGTAGTGTATGCACCTACCAATCACTACTGACCGAATAATTGCATGTGTATAAATAAGAATCTAGGATTTTTATAAGCAAACTTTTAAAACGTAAATAATCGGTGAAACTATTCAACCCCTCCTCCTCCCTTTCTAGTTTCTACAAGTTGGTCGAGGAGCCGGTCGGTCTCCAAGACCGACGCGTCGCATCCCATTACAACACTCCCATAGGGATGCGTCCCTTTTGGACAAAAAAGTTGAGTCGATCACATATGCGACCGACTTCTTGCATACACAACAACATCCTTACGGTTCTTTTATTGAAGAATTAAAAAAACATTTATTTAAAAACTTTATCCATTTAACATTATAAATACCCTATTATTTCACCATTTTATACACAAGTTCAATCCAATCTTTACTCTAATCTTCTCATCTCACATAAAATGTCTCAAAACTCCCAAAACCAAAACACCAAAATCCCGAGACCAACAAAATGTTCCAAATTTTTCAACATCAGATCCCAATCTTCATTTGACCGATCACTCACCACCCATTAATTTTCAACCCTCAAGTTTCGTATACCAATCATAACAACAATAACCTATTTATATAAATAATCCGTTTCAACCTCCGTTAACCAACCGATGTACCAACAATAACAACAATCTTAAATGCATCGTCTGCAATATTATACGATTCACTACCACCGTTTAACCAACAAATAGACCAACCTCAAAGTTCTCAATGATATTCTCCGGTTAATAGTGTAGTTGATGAAGATTTGGATTTGTTTAATTGGAGGTAGTCAAGCTTATTCTATGGGTCAAGGTTTGGGTGGTCCATCTCAGCCCGTTGAAGACGAGTCTTCGGTTGAAGATGTGACGCCCATAAAAAAGGCGTCAAAAATCCAAGGTGATCATAGTCCAATAAGCTGTAAAATAATGGACCCAAATAGAAGAATTATCATTGTGTAAAGCTTTGATAAACACTTCGAAAAATTGTGTCATAGTGAAGGATAAAAAATAAGGAGTTTTGAACGGCCTTGGTGACTTACTTTGAGAATGAAATGGGGGAATCGACAAGAGGATACGATACTATTAACACCAAATGGAAAAATAAGCTTTGTCCTGAACTGGTCAATTTTGTGTCGTTCATGATAATGTCCAAGGAACTAGAGAGGCGCATATGACCAGTATGTGTTCGATAAAATGTGTGTAGAATATCAAGCGACGTACCTTCAACCCTTCGCACTGATTAAGTCGTGGAAGCTTTTGAGGGAGCATAGTAATTGCTAAAGGGTTCAGATTTCAAAATTCAAAAAAATCAAATGAAAGGCATCCAAAAAATCAAAGACATTGGGGACCACCTCACACGCCTCATCAGACTCGACACATAGTAGTTTTAATCTCAATGAAGACGTGGATGATCTCGACGTCGAGGAGAAAGAGGTTCAATAAGTTTAACCAATGTTTCGGGACATAGCTAAGAAGAAAACGTCTACCTCTTCTTTCGCTCAGAATCTTCAACTGTTGCTACGCATTTTCTTGTTGATATGATAGTCGATAAATGGAAAACATCAAATAAGGTATTTGGGGCAAAAGGAAAGAAGCCTATGATTCTTGTATAGAGTTTAAGAGTCTACAAATGGAAATGGAAGAACAAAAGCGTCAGAGAGAAAAAGAGGTGTGTCGGGAGAAAGTGGAATTGGAAAGAGAGAGGCTTGCAAACCAGAGAGAAGAACTTGAGTTGCAACGTGAAATGTTAGCATTTCGACGAGAAAAAAAATGAAGAAAGACATCATCTTCTATAATTCTTCTATTGACCATTCAACAGAAAACAATTCGAGAAGATGTTGAAGCTGAAATGACAAATCAATGAGAAATATAACTTAGACTATTAGTTTACTTTTTTTATTTTTTTTTAATATTTTTAATTTTATTTGAATAAATGTAATGTTTTAAATTTTGAATTTTAGTGTTTAAAAAAGTGGGAAAAAGGTGTTAGACGAGTTATTGGCCCAAGCCTGATTGTGGGCTTGTGGTCCATTAGATTTAGGATTTTGATTAGGTTTCTTATTATCAAAGCTATGTATTTAGTATAAATACATATGTTATCTCATATGTAACACATTCCATCAATAATAATAAATCTCCCATCATGTAACATTTGATGAAACTGTATTTCCATATGAAACCACTCAAATTCAATCGGCACCCAAATACAATTTTCTTAATGACTCACCCGACCTTATAACCCCAATACTACCAACCACCGTTACTCCTTTACCTATTGTTACTCAACCGGAACCTACTACTCCATTATCACCTCCCACGTCACCTATTACTACCACCAAAACAGCAACAGTGGCCCATGAAAATCAGGCCCAAACCAACACCCCATCATATTCACCAGTTTTTGCCCAACATCATACCATGCCACCAGCCTCGACCCAACACCCTGTTCCTACAGCCCAAACACCTTCCACCACTCAAAATTCCCCAAGGCTCAATCCAATAAACGGAACCCGAACCCGAACCCTGCGTCTGTTAGCCTCACTTTTTAGTGAAGCTGGCGTCTTACACGTGAATTGGACTAGTCTTGGACACTGCATGTCACGCATGGGTCATTTATGTAAACTAGGAATAGTTTGCTTTTTCTTTTAGTATAAATACCCCTCATGGCTCTCCATGAGGGGTGTTGGTGAAATCATTTGTGTAACATTCCATTTCCAATATAATAAACACATCTTTTCTCAACCCTCTCTCTACTTTCTCTCTCTATCCTATCTTCACCACCACCATGGTGGTGGTCGGCTGGTTTTCCGGTCGGCCACCCGACACCATAAGGTCATCAATCTAATAAAATAAAGGTCCTTTTAATTGGTATCATGAGCTCAGGTTTATTAGGTTGTTTGTACTTTATGGTCTTTGTTGGTTTCATATGATTTTTTTTCAAATTTGTCCGTGTTTTGTGTTTTGTATTGTGTGTTGTTTTCGTGGTTTAACAGGTTATTATAAGCTTATTTATGCTTATTTTTCGTGACTTATTTGGCTGAAACAAGCCTTTGTTTGGTGTTGTTGCTGTGAATCTTTTCTAACAGCTTCTTTCTAGCTTGTTTATATGTTCTATTTGGTCCCGTTTATGTTTTAAATACTTACAAAAACAATCTGATCTGGTTCTCATTCTTTTGCTTATTTCAAGTTTTTTAAGCTTAGTTGGAAGTCTGGCAAATTATGTGGGTTGTTTGGGTCTAACAGCTAACTTTGTGGCTTATTTTGTGGTCAAACTGCTTATTTCGTGGTCCTTTATAGTTTTCATGAGCTTAATCGAGCTTATTCTAGCTTATTATTTATTAAAGTTGTCATAGATCTTGTGTTCTTGAGGAAAAAACACAGATCCAAGTTTTTAGCTGTCTATGACAGTTTTTTTGTGTTTTTGAAAAAAGACAAGAACAAGTACAAGGCAAGTTAACAATGTGTGTAGCAGAGGCGAGTTAACAGTTTTGGTTGAAAGGCGAATTAGCAATATTGTTTTAAAGGCGAATTAACATTTTTATTTGAAAGGCGAATTAGCAATGTTGTTTGAAAGGCGAGTTAACAACCCTCATAGGCCAAGGCGAGTTAACACCAAGACCAAACCGTGTCAACTCGATATTGACCGAGTTGACCGGGTCAAACTCAGATCTGAGTCAAAGACCAAAGAAAATAGCAGAAATGGAAAAAGAATAACACAGACTCAAATTAACCATAAACAACATTAACAACAAACAACTTCACATCATCAACAAAACCCAACTCAACCAACAATAACATCAATCTGTCTCAGCCTCAACAAACAAATCCATATCTAAATTTACAGCTTCATCGTCACATATTACACATCAATCAAATCCAACTATACCTAATATCCCATTGTCACATCAATTAACACCAACTCCATCTCTTCTAATGCATAACATGACTCGAAACTATAAGAATGAAAGACAAATCTCAGAGTGTGTTTCGGTTGCATCTTAGAAAGATTTGCCAAGACCTAAAAGATCTATCCAACCCGAATCACTTCATCATAGATCTATGTCAAGGTTACTAACCTTCTTTTTTTATTTTCGAATATAAAGAAAAACTATAACAATTGTGTTATAGTATTACTTTGTTTCGTTTGTGACTCACGACATACACGAACAAATAAATACCTACCTGAGACCTTTATCAAGATCTTAAATCCAAATCTTTGAGTAGTCTTCATGGGTTATTGATTCGTGTCTAAGCAGCAATGAATGATGATAAATATGGCGTGCTGCATTTTGATTTATGGATGTAAGGTTCGTATGTTTAGTTTCTGATTTTTGATAAAAAGAAATGTGATGGGAGGATCTATGTGTTGTAGGCGGTTAGAAAGAGATTAGGGATTTCAGATTTGTTATGACCTAATTTCCTGGCATGTGGTGTATTTATCTGAAATGTTTAGACCGAGTTATTTAATTCAAAATAGGCCAAGTGTGATGATAATTGATAAGTCTTGGGCCGTGTATGAGTTGTTTATGAACGGGCCGAGCAATGCAAGTTGGACCGAGTATTGTGGTGATAAAAGTTGGGCTGGGTTATGTTGTAATGGGCCAAGCCTTCAATGTGTTAGAGGATCCGACTTTATTGAATTTGGGCTGAGATTTGTGACTACGGATCAGACACTCATGATTTAATGGGCCGCAATGTGTATGGTTTATCTATTATGGGATTATGTTATCGAATTTAGCCGGGTAGTAAAACAAAACTTACCGGGTAAAGTATAAGTGACCAGGTTTTATTACTTGGACGGGCCGTGCTTATGTTTTATTTATTAAGCCCGATATCGGTTAACAATTATAACACACCAAAATCACAACAACACAACAAACATAATACATTACACTAAAAACAATCCTTATCAAAATTCACCTTCACTATTTACGGCTAGTATTGAATTTTAATGACTACGAGGTTTTTGTATGATGTTACCTATTTAGGATTGAAGTAGGATTTCACGGGGAGTGTACTTATTTTGTCTTTGATTTTTCTCTTTCTCCACAACGAAGATGACTTGTTCGGGCATATACGGTTTGTGATGAAGACTTGATTTTTCTGGTTATAGCTATCACTGTAAGGAGTTACATTATAGTACTCAGTGTCTCACACAGTTGAGGAGTTTTTCAAGAGGTGTTGTATTTTTTGTATACTTTTGTGCGGGTACATGGTACTTAGAGATTTGCCTCTGCATCGTTCTTCGTCACACGGATAGTACAAGATTAAGTCACAAGTCGAGATTTTTTGCTTCATTCTCGGGTTTGTTTCATCGGGTTATCTCCATCAGTGGTCATCAGTATCAGCCTACAGAATAGATAAGGGGATTTAGATTGGGTTGATCAAGAGAGATTTGTAAAGAGAGTACCGACATCTTCTCACAGAGTATTGCTTATGCAGTCACGGGCTATGAAGCCAAGTAAGCAGTTCTAGTTGGCATATGATGTACACATGTGTAGGATGATTCCTCAATTAGTCATCATCCTGGAGGGAGAAATGTGTACATCTGGTACTTAGTTGATTTTTATGTTACCGTTTTGATGTTACAGTTTCGACTACGCAGCGGGATAAATTGCCTTCACTCAGGACTTAGTTGACTTTGGTGAAGCAACTTAAATGGGTACATCCGGGACTCAATTGACTTTGATGTTATCATTTAGACTACATAGAGGAAAAATTGTGTACACTCGAGACTTAATTGACTTTGGTGTAGCAATTCAAATCTGCACTTTCCTGGAGGGAGAAAAGTGCATTTTCGGGTCTTAATTGATTTTGGTGCTACGGTTTCGACTTCTAAAAAGGGGATAAAATGTGTACTTTGGGCTGAATTCAAACAAGACTGGAACGCTTCCTAAGTGAGACGATGTTGATGATATCATCCCTCCCACAGTGTACCCTAAATGAGAATTGAGGTCTTTGAGAAGACTAGTGCATTAATTCTTATCAGTCTTAGGGGTGTTTGTTTGGGAGGGAGCAGAAGAAGTTCAGAGCATAATTCTTATCAAAGCCGAAGTATTCGGATGAGGGAACTTCAAGGATGACAAATGAGAAGCAGATTCTGATAAACTTCGACAAGACCAGAAGTGCAAGAAAATGAAGCTCTCTCAAGATATGCAACTAATTCAGAAACGTCGTGATGACCAGAAGCGTATGAAGAAAGTTTTGAAGTCATATCAGGAAGTTATGAGCAGAAATCCAATCAAGACCGGGTTCAGTAGAGAAAACTTCTATGTCATCCTCGGCATATATTCGTCTACAAGCTGAAGAAATAAAGCTGGTGTATTCAAGTAGATTAAGGTCATTGAAGACGGTCTCAAGGAATACTAAACTTTATTCTTATCAGTTTTCTTTATTTTTGCTTGTAGGGAACATTGTAACCAATTCACGTGTGACGCCATCTTGGAGGGAGATTGTTAGCATCACTTTTTAGTGAAGATGGCGTCTTACACGTGAATTGGACTAATCTTGGACACTTCGTGTCACGCATGGGTCATTTATGTAAACTAGGAATAATTTGATTTTTTTTAGTATAAATACCCCTCATGGCTCTCCATGAGGTGTGTTGGTGAAATCATTTGTGTAACATTCCATTTCCAATCTAATAAACACATCATCTTTTCGTTAAAACTCCTCTCTCTAAACTTTCTCTCTCTATCCTAATCTTCACCACCACTCTTATGGTGGGTGGTCGGGGTACATGGTTTCCGGTCGGCCACTCGACACGCATAGGGTCATCAATCGAATAAATAGAAGGAGCTTTATCAGCGTCGGTTCCTCCGCATGGTTACATTTTCGCTTCTGTGTCGAGACTAACCGTAACCCACTGAGCACTCAATTTAACTGTTCTTTTATTTTGGTTTTTATGACCATTAACCAAAATCTTTTTCGTGGATGCGGTCTAGATGATTTAAACTAGCAAAATGCTATGCTTGATGATATAATGCGCCGTTATTAAAACAAACTTGGATTTTTAGTACCATAGACTACCGATACCAATGTTGTATCGCGTTTTTTTGTTTTGTTATGTGGCTTTTTTGCCACAAGTATCTGGCAGATGGAACGCTTAGTCGCTACAAAGCTCGTCTTATAGCGAATGGTAGTACCCTGTTAGAGGGAGTTGATGTTGATGAGACCTTTAGTCTGGTTGTTAAACCGGGTACTATTCGGACAATCCTTAGTTTAGCTGCTTCTCGACATTGGCTGATTCATCAACTCGATGTCAAGAATGCTTTTTTCACATGGTGATCTTTTTGAGACGGTTTATATGCATCAGCCTCCGGGATTTTGGGATTCTGTTCACCCTAATTATGTGTGTTTATTGCAGCGATCTCTTTATGGGCTCAAACAGGCCCCCCGAGTTTGGTTTCAGCGGTTTGCATCTTATATTACTCGGGTTGGATTTTCTCATAGTCGTTGTGACTCCTCCTTATTTATCTACAAACAAGGGCTGATACTGCTTACTTGTGATTATATGTTCATGATATTGTTATCGCCGCTTCTTTTGAGATTTTGTTGCATCAGATTATTAAATCCCTTCATCAAGATTTTGCTATGACAGATTTGGGTCCACTCAATTATTTTTTGGGTATATCTGTTACACGTGATTCTTTAGGGTTGTTTTTATCTCAAAAGAAATATGCTATTGAGATTCTAGAGAGGGCGCATGTGGTTAATTGTAATCCTAGTTGGACTTTTGTTGATACTGAGTCTAAACTGGGGATGATGGTGATCCGGTATCTGATCCGACTTTTAATCGGAGTCTTGCGGGTTCTTTACAGTTTCTTACATTTACTCGCCCTGGTATCTCTTATGCAGTTCAGCAGGTCTGTCTTTATATGATGATCCACGGGAGCCTCATTTTGCAGCTCTTAAGAGGATCTTGCGTTATGTTCGTGGTACTTTAGATTATGGGTTGCAGTTATTTTCATCCTCTACTACAGATTTGGTTGCTTATTCAGATGCAGATTGAGCTGGTTTTCCTACTACTCGATGCTTTCTCGTTCCAGTGCAGAGGCATAGTATTGTGGTGTTGCCAATGTTATTGCTGAGACTTGTTGGTTACGCAATTTGCTGCGTGAGTTGCATACTCCTTTATCTTCCGCTACGCTTGTTTACTGTGATAATGTTAGTGCCGTTTATTTGTCCTGCAATCCGGTTCAACATTAGCGTACCAAGCACATTGAGATTGATATTCACTTTGTTCGTGATTTGGTTGCTACGGGTCAAGTTCGAGTGCTTCATGTGCCTTCTCGTTATCAGTTTGCGGATATTTTCACCAATGGATTGTCGTCAGTTTTATTTGAAGAATTTCGCTCCAGTTTGAGCGTCTGGTGTCCTCCCGTTCCAACTGCGGGGGAATGTTAGCCCGCAGTATAATTATATATTTGTAATGGGCTCAAGCCCACATCTAGAATCATCCAAACTTATGTATATATTGTTTCGGTTAATGACGAATACACGACATGAGTTTATGCAAACTTACAAAAAGATTCGTTTAATCGGTATCTTTGTTACACTATGTTGATAATGAAATTATTTAAAAAAAAAGCTTAACTGGTAGTATTGATGTTCATCACATAATGATCACCATTACAAATAGTGTAAGAGACACTAACCAAAGTGAATTAAAGAAGATTAACCATGAATACGCTTCCGATACTCTAACTACTTTAGCGGTACCAGTGGAGAGGTTGAAAACGGATTAAAGATAGGTTGATGCATCGGATTAAAAGCCTAAATATGACTTATATGATCAACAAGAAGATATTACTCAACCTATTAATCAAATTATTGATTAATTGATAGGTTGAAATATGAGAATAGGTTAATTGATAGGTTGAAATATGAGAATAGGTTGAAATCTATATTACATATAATGGAAAAACCTATTGAAAGTGATAAAACTTGAAGTATTTTAGAAAGTCTTTATATTATTTTCAGAAAGCATACGTAAAGCTGGAAACTATTATGCAAAGCTACCCGGTTTAATTTGACCTGTTTTTTCGACAGGTACCGGTTCAACCAGTCGAACTGCCCGGTTCGTACCGGGTTTCATAACATTATGTTTAATCCCCAAATCCTCAAACTTTTATTATTTTTCGTTTATAACCCATAAATTTTTTTTATCACTAAAACTATGTGCCGTTATAAAATCTCGTTGGTATGCACGAGTACTCGTCTAGTTTAACTTAAAGAGTTTTTAACATTAGAAAAAGGATAAATTGCAAATTTTGTCCTTAAAGTTGTCGAAAAGTGTTAAATCGCCCGTCAAAACAACTTTATTTCGATTTAGTCTTTGAAGCCTACGTGCCAGTGCAAAAATACACATCTTTGGTCGTTACGATGAAATTATGATATGCTCGGGTTTCATGATGTTGCATTGTTTTTTTTAACATAAGTTGATTTTTTACATATTAAGCTATAATCCATCATTAAGTTAAAGAGTATTGTATTTCTAGCGTTCTAGGTGTTACGATAACAAAGTAATTTCCAAATAATATAGGGTCTTCCTATAGCAACATCCCTACTTGAGAAAAGCTGTTACACCAACACCCCTAATATGTAGGGCTGTAAACGAACTGAACGTTCAGTGAACATTTCATGAACCGTTCGGTAAAAAGTTCGTTTATGTTCATTTATTTATTAAATGGACGAACATGAACAACATTTTACGTTCGTTTAGTTAAATGAACGAACATGAACATAAGTCTTGTTCGTTCATTTATGTTCGTGAACATTCGATTATTCATTCGTTTATGATCGTATATTTTTTTATGTTCGTCTATCGCATCTTTTTATTATATAGTTTTAAAATTGATTTACTTAAACAAAATAACACTTAGGAAACACAAATATTGTGTATATTTTTGTAAATTTTATGTTTATATATGTTTGTTCGTTTACGTTCGCTCGTTTATGTTCGTTTAGTGTCTTAATGAATGAACATAAACGAACATGAACAACATAATTTCTTAATAAACGAACAGGAACAAGAAAATTCGTTCATTTAAGCGACCGTGTTCATTTATTTGTCCGGCTAAAATTAAACGAACGAACATGAACAAGGCTCCGTTCGTGTTCGTCCGGTTCGTTTAAAGCCCTACTAATATGTACTTACTTCCATGTGCAAACACTATTTAGTCTCATTATAATACAATAAGTACTTACTTTCACAAAAGTTGGTATACCCATCTTGATTCGTCTCCAAATACGTATATAAGGATATAATCAATAATAGTATAAGATAAATATTTCAAAATGCTTCTAGAAGATTACTTTTATCCAAAGTAAAATTTAAAACCTTCTCGAGTCGTATCCCGACGAGGTGTGAATTGAAAATTGGTTAAGTTCGTGACCGCGTGTTTGAATAATCAAGATTTTTGATTTGGTTTTCTATTTCTACAAATATAAATGCAAAAACATGTAAAGGCAAGCAACAATTAAGACAATTAAAATTTTAAACTAAAAACGTTAACGGGAATCTAAAAAACGCGACTAGATACCTAAATTAATAGAATTTAACCCTAAAACTAATTTTTTTTATTTTTTTTATAAATCCTAAATGACTAAAAATAATTTTCAGAAAAAGAATTATATTTTGTTTACTTTTATTTTATTTTTTATGAATTAAAAACAGTTTTAAGCTAAATTAAATGTTAAAAATAGTAAACTAATTATTAAAAATCTAAAAAAAAATAGGAAAATAACTTTGAACTATTTAGAATCTAGGAAAATTTAAAACTGGAAAAATGACTGAAGAAATAAGCAGTAAATAAGCTAATAAGCTCGAATGAGCAAAACTGGAAACACCCTTAAATCATAAATGAGACAAGACTATAATTGAAAAAGACCTCAGGGCAGATGGTGATGAGTGCGTGTGTTAAAACGTATGCTATAAAAGGGGGAGGTCACAGGTTCGAAACCTGTGGCCAACCTTTTTGTCAAAACATTTTTTTTTTATTTGAAAAAGCTAAACTACCAACTAAAATAAACAACTTTAATGAAATGACTTTTTCTACAAACCACTAATAAGCCAGAAATAAGCTACCTAAATCTAACAGAATTGATTAAAAGCTAAATGATATTAAGGTACAACTTGCTTGGACTTTTTAGACACAATAAGATAAAGGAAAAACAAATAAGCTACAAACAAAACCTCACTTAGACCTACTAAGCTCTAATGACTCAAATTAAGCTAACATGAAAGGCTAACAAGCACTTAAAAAACTAAAAGACAAACTGACATAGATAATCAGTTTTAAGAGAAAATTGGCTATCTTTGAGCTAAAATGAAAACCAAATAAGCACTTAGGATAAGGTAGAAACAACAAACAAATTAAATTTACTCTCCCAGGAACTTATAATAACTAGATTTTGAGGAAATTGGTTTAGAAAATAAGCTAGAAAAAGCTTTTGAAAAGGTCAGTATATACTGATTAAAATCTGTATGTACTGACTCTTGTTTTTGGAAGATTGCTACTTTTAGCCTTAGAATTAAACTAGAATAAGCTGATATGAAAACTTAAAAAGTTAAAACAGAACAAGCTTTATATCTAAAGAGCTTATACCATCAAATTCAGACCATAAAACAAGCTATAACTAAGCTAGATTTTCTTTTGAAATTCAACTTCTAAAGATCTAATGATTCCAATAGTTTTAATAAGCTAAGCTACCACAGATTTAAACTATATCTAGCTGAAACCTTAAACCTGATTTTAAAACCTTAAGAACTTTTATAAAGTGACTTCTAAGCTTAATTTGAGTATTTTAAATTTTCCTTAAGGACCAAAAGGCTAACAAGCAGTTTTAACACAAGTTAAAACTGCTTGTGCCAAACACTCCTTAAAGTTTATGAAATCCATTTTAAGCTTAAGGCAGTTGTATAAAAGCTTTGAAAGTTTAAACAGATTAAGATATTAGTTTGTGAAGAACTTTTAAGCAATTTCTAACCACAATAAAGCTCTAATTAATAAGTTGAAACAATAACCATATTTTTTGGATTTTTGGACAGATTTAATCAAACTAAAGAAGATCTTAAAAACATAATAATATAAGCTACAAGCTAAATGTTTTAAGCTAATAAAAGACAGATTAAGCTCAAATAAGCAGATTTAAGCAACAATAAGCAGAATGATAAGCTAAACATAAAAATAAGCTAAAAATTGAAATAGAGATGTACCTTGATTCCAGCTAAACATGAATCAAATATTGCTCTTAAGAGCTTATTCTACAAGCTCCAGCTTGTTTAAAACAAGCTGGTATTTTCTATAAGCCCATCCATAATTGGCTTATCATTCATATAAGAAGCTGAGGTAATTTGTGGGTGGAATTAAGGTGAAATACTGACTTAGTTAAGCTTTAAGGGCTTAACTGAGTACAAGATAGCTTATGAAATTCAAGGAGCTTATTGAGGCTTATTAAATCATCATCCAAATCATTATAAGCTAATTTGCATATTAGGTAAAACAGCTTTCAAACATAGGATTAAAAGTAAACTGCAATTTTATTAATATTGAAAAAGTTTACGAGGCTTCAAAAGACAATACAATAAGAAAAACGTTACAATAAGCTACTAAACTAAAAAATAAGCTAGAAAATTAGACACCCTTTCGTGTGTGAGGTCACCTCCTTATATAGCCTTCAGAGGAAGGATCCAGAACCCTAGGAACGTCCTGAGCTTCAATCTCGTCCATCCAATCATGACCAATCCCTACGCAATCATTGTGAACCCTTGATTTGAGTGCCACATCTCATCCTCCAATAGAAACACTGGGGATTGCCAGCGTGGCCTGCCAAATTCGCCATGGCATACGTCATTGAGCTTCTAGAAGGGCGGGGTGAGAGCATGGGGTGAATGGTAAAGTTACACTGCGTGAGTTGTTCATGTGTAAAAGAGAGGGAAATAGGAGAGATGGTAAATAGTGATTTTAATTGTAACATTTGGGGCGTTGACCCGGTTTTACAAGTTTGACCTGGGTGTTGAATTTGGAATTGGGCTTTTGGTTATTATTTTAGGTCAGGAAGTGATTTATAGGAAATGGACTTTGACTTAAATTTTATAAATGGGTTTAAGGTTAAGGGTTTATAAGTATAACTCTTAATGGGCTGACCCGGCCCATTAAAATGGGTACGGGTTGGCCCATTAAAAATGTATATGCCTTCGGCTTCGATTTAAGGTTAAGACTAATTACCTCGAAAAGTAGCTAAGTGTTCATCTAAGGGAATTTAAAAATCACTAGTTTTGAAAAGCACCCCGTTTTACCCTTTTTATGTATTTATTATTAACATTCATACATATCATAACTTTACGGAACAAGAAACACTAAAAAGGATAAATTCATCGTCCTTGATTTTTCACCTGCCCCAAACTAAGCTTAAAAACGAAATCATTGTTAAGTACAAGTTAAGATGCTAACACTGCTCATAAATGCTAATTGTGAATGCATAGCTATTTTATGCTCCCTTATTTCCTAAATCCTCTAAAGATTTTATTATTGTTATTTGTGACAAATAAATTAATGACTTATTCATATAAAGTAAACCCGGTTTAGACCACAATTAGTTTGAAATCATTTCCTAAAGAGACGATATGATGAGAATAAGGTCTACATTAAGGTTTTAATTTTGCATGATTTAGAGGTTATCCTTTTTAGATAACACTGGAGTCGAAATTTGGCTTTTTTATTATTATTATTGCAATATTATAAAACCTCGGTTCTTTAAACAACTGCAACATCGGTATGCGAGCCGACCATGGTCCAAGAGTCTTATTTTGACCTCGGTGATCCTTGACCTTTTAGAAGGCTGCAACATCGGTTGTGAGCCGGCAAGATGCAGCAAACTTTTATCAGTCTCGGATTATTACTATGTGCCTTATTTAGAAGACTGCAACATCGGTTGTGAGCCGGCAAGATGCAGTAAACTTTTATCAGCCCACAGTTTTATTATCATTACCTCCACCCTTTAAACGACTACCACATCGGTTGTGAGCCGACAAGAGGTAGTGGTCTTATTTCGGCTTCGGTTTATTACATAACTTATTATTATTAGCCAAATTTCAAGTCCTGTGGTCTTTTAACTACCTAGACAACGGTAGTGAGCCGTCAGGAATCGGTAGCCTATTTCCTCACAACACTGACAAAACCTCGATGTGTACCTTAATTTCACCAGAAGGAATCTTTACGAAGTGATTTAAACTAAGAATCGCAAAAACCTTAAGTAACTTTATTTATTCAAGAATTATATAACGTTTATTAAGCTAGTGGGAGCAAAAAGCCACAATTAACCTCTATGAGCCTTAAAGAGAACCAACTACTCTATGTTTAGCATCTAACTTATATAAAACTCTATCATTTTTCGTTCTTCGCAAATTTAAAATCTTTAATAAAAAGATCCGTGAATGCTTAGTCTAATAAAACAAGCTTTGCATATTTAAAGTCTATCATGGAAACTTGCAGACTCTTGGCTCTTCATAAGTTAGAATTCGCGTTTTAAAGCTTCTTGTATAAAAGACTAGCAAAAGCTTAAATTTATATAAGTTAAGGGGCAAGCTAGAGCGCAACATGCTCGATCAAGTCAAAATTTATTCCTTAAAAAGACAAAACATTGTGTCAAAACACTTATTCTATTTTTGAAAGAAAAAAAAAATTTGGCATATTTTTGCTCTTTTTGGTGGAAAAACGGGGTTACGTGAAGACAAGGCAAATGCAAGTAAGATCAAATCGAAAGATCCCCCCATACTAGAACTACACATTGTTCTCAATGTGAGACTGTCACCCCCATACTAATTTCAAAGCATAATCCAAATATTAAGGGGTCTCTACGCAAATCTAAAGTCGTTTATTAAGTATTCTAATAGATAAATGTTAATCAACAAGATCTAGGATATTGGATTCCCATATATAAGCATGCAAAGGATTGAAGATCGAGTGGATGATGGACAAAACCACGAGCACGAGAGTCTTTAAAATCCGGGCAATCTTAGACACAAAACACAAAACACGAAACACGAGAAAGAAAGAGGTGAGCCTCCTTACATCACACTTATTCATAATTATTATACTAACATACTACTACTAAGGATAAGCATGGGTTGCCACCCACGAAGCGCTTATTTTTGTTAACTGAGTCTTGAGCCTGACTCTATCCCGAATACTTGAGTTGGTTAAGGGGGATAGAAATGGAGAAATAGTACATCCAAGAAAGGAATGTCCCCTCCAGAAATCATCATCGGGCTCTCAGAAAAATCAAAAATGATTTTGCCCAGATGAGATAAGAGATTAGAAGGAAGAATACCAGGATTGAAAACTTTGTCTTCATTTTTGGATGAAAATGGAAGCAAAGTCTCAATCACTGGACAAAGAGGATTACAGATAAATGAGATAGAAAATGTATCCTAAGATAGAAATCTCTTGGATTGGACATCAATGAATATCCTTGGATCAAAAATCTTGTTTCTAGTTCTAGAAGGAAAATAAACTTCAAGATCGGATCCGAGGGAATCATCAGAAGGAATGAAGTCCAAATCCATCATAAAGGTGGGATGGGTGGGTAACACATTAGGCACATGAACACGAGGTTCTCCCAAAATATCTTCCATAACAACACTAGTCAACTATCCCTGATCGGGCTCAACCTCAAAGAGAAACGAATCATACTCGGGAAGAGAGTTATCAGCATGAGTAGTGGTACTGCCACTACTCGTCTTTTCCGTATGATAGCTAAAAGTCTCGAATTCGGGTAAAGAATTATCCGAATAAGAGAGAGAAGTGTCGGATTTCTCAAAGAAAGAGTTAATATCCTCAACAGGGATAGGAAATAGGGAAGGAGACTTAAGCACACAATCAGGAGTGGGGTTGTCATTCAAAGATTCGATCTTAGCAATAAGAAGATTGATATTCAATAATTTCTCACGAAGTATATCGTCCTTCACCTCCTCTAAGCTGATGAGCTCAGAATCGGGAGGTGATGCCTCAACGTAATCGACATCTTCAAAAGAATCGTCATCACTCGAAGTACAATCATCGTTAAAATCAGAGAAAATCTCAAAGTGATCGTTTAAAACATCAAGAGGAGGAGAATTATCACAAAAAGGCACATCACACGTATCGTCAGAAATACCCTCGAACTCACTTGGGATTGGGACAAGGTCCTCAACACTAGACTTTATTACTTCATCCGATTCAATGCACTCACTATCACTCCTGGATGTATCCTTGGACTCACTTAGGAATTGGAACAAGTCCTCAACAATGAACTCTGACGCATTACTTCGTCCGATTCCTTTTTAGGAATAGTGCTAAGTTCCTCATTCTCTATGATCTGCTCTCGGAGAGTCCTCGGGCTCCAAAGTCCTTAAAACGGGTGTGATTGCAACTGACAGAGGAAGTTCAGAAATAATATCTCTCAAAGGAATAGAACTTTCCTCGTAATCATAGTCATCATCGTCATCATAGCAAAAAGATTTGAAACGTTGCGAAGGATAAGTACTAAGATTAGCCACCTGCTCTAGGCGCTGAAGCCCTTTCTTTATATTAATCTCAATACTCATTCCATTGAATTTACCTTTAAGCTCATCAATCATACTTTCGCATTCCCTTCTAAAACGAATATCTATTTTCTCATTATGATAATCTTTAATCTGTAAATCATTACTTAAACTTAACATTTCATCTAAATAATGTTGCTTTAAATCCTTCATATCTTGGATACTCATTTCTTGAAGAGGTGATTGATCGATGCTAGCCGCCTACTTTTGTTGAAGAAACTTTTCACAAAATGATTGTATTATTTTGAGAAGTTCATTCTGTGACTCTTCTAATTTATCCCATTTATCGTGCACATCACTTATCCCCTGCTGATTAAGGTCTTCTTGATGATCTATGGATTACTGCGGGGGTTGGTCAAAACCAGAATAGTTAGGCTCAAAATAGTTTTGATTCATCGGTTGACATTGAAAACTTTCATGAGGACCCCCACAATTTTTACAGCAAAGATATTGTTGTGGAAAACTCGGTGAATTTTGTGGATAATAATTATCACTAAAGTTTTGATTATAGCTCGGTTCCTGCTCATAGACGAGCGGGAACTGTGATGGACAATCATAACCATAATGAGAATCGTTCCCACATAACTCGTACGAGTATGATTCGTACTAGGGTTGTGGAGGGTGGTTGAAAACATTTGGAGGATCATTGAAAGAATTCGGATTTGAATCATTAACGAATGAATTTACAGCTTCAGAATTGCAAAATGAACAAAATCCATCTCTAATTTACTCATTCTACCAATGTGCGATATAGGACTTTACATCTCAACAATCTCCCACTTGAAGGCTAATCACTTCACTGCTCTTCGTCTCAAGTAATCTTTATAAACTTCAAACCACCTTCCCTTTAACAATGCTACTGCTCTAACCTTCATGTACTGCCGAACATACAGAACATGCTGCACTAACCGAAACTCACATTGGTACAATGCCGACAATTTCCACCGTTAAACGGCACCTTACACCTGAGCTCTTGAAATCATACCAAGAATTTTGGATGAATTATAGAGATAGAAGGTTAAGAGAATAAGAATTAAATGAATAAGAGGATAGAGAAAAATATTTATAGATTTTCCAAATAAGAAATAATAATATTTAGAAAATATTTTTGGTAACCGAAAGTCAATAGTGCACGGTAGCTCCCATGAAACGCACCAAAGAAGCGGCAGGAGCGGGGTGAAGCGCAATGGGTTTTAAAACCTTCTCTTTCGGGTCGAAGTCCGTAGGATCACTTGCTTTGTACCTCTCTTATAGTTTATCTAATAAAGATGAGCGAAAACTGACATTAACAAACGGTGTATTTGTAATATTTAAATAAAGAAAATAAGAATAGAAGTGTAAACTATTTTGTTATTTTTATATAAAAATAAAAAAAAACTTTCACGGGGGGAAGGATCTTCACGGCTCAAATACATACACTTCCGCAAAATCGTTAACCTCTCCCCGATAGGCAGGGCGCCATTTTGATTAATTCGTTTTAAATACAACTCATCTTTGTAATATATAATTTATATATTTTTATTAAATATATACTATATATATAGTTTATAGATAGTAATATATATTATATATATATATTATATATATATATATATATATATAAGGATATTATCAATAATAGTATAAGATAAGTATTCCAAAAGGCTTCTAGAAGATTACTTTTATCCAAAGTAATATTCAAAACCTTCTCGAATCGTATCCCGACGAGGTGTGAATTGAAAATCGGTTAAGTTCGTGATCGCGTAATTTGAATGGTTTAAGAGATTTTTATTTTAATTTCTAATTCTACTAATGAAAACGCATAAAACATGTAAAGACAAGTAAACAATAAAAGCATTTAAAGCATTTAAGAAATTAAACACAAAAACGTTAACAAGAATTTAAAAACGCGATATTTAAGCAAATAAATTAAAATTTAACCCTAGAAATGTTTTTTCATTTTTTATAAATCCTAAACGACTAAAAATAATTTTAAAAAAAAGAATTATATTTTTTTGACTTTCATATTATGAATTAAAAACAGTTTTAATCTAAATAAAATATTAAAAATATTAAACTATTTTATAAAAATCTAGAAAAATTACAGAAAATACTTAAAACTATTCTAAACCTAAGAAAAATAAAACTGGCTAAAGAGCTTATGCTAATAAGCTGTAAAAAAGGCAAAACAACTTATAAAGTTTAATAGTCAAGAAACCCTTAAAACCAAATGCACCCTAAAGTCTTTCAGAAAAGACCCAAGGGCGCAGATGGTAGTGAGTGTGTGTGTTAAGGTGTGCTATAAAAAAGTGAGAGGTCACAGGTTCGACCCCTATGGCTTCCCTTTTTGAAAATTATTTTTTTTATTTCTTTTTGAAAACGGTTAAACATTAAGCTATAATAAGCAAATTTAATGAAGCAACTTTTTCTAAATCTTGAAAATAAGCTGGGAAAAAGCTAACTAAAGGTAATAGTTTTGCTTATTTTGACTCAAAGAAACATAGCTAAACTGTTAGGTTATTTGAGGACTTAATAAGCAACAAGAAAACTAAATAAGCTAAAAACAACTAATTACTTAGTCCTAATAAGCAAATATGACCACAAATGATTAGACAAAATAAGCTGGAAAAGCATAAAAAGCACAAAGTCAGCAGCCCTTAAAATGGGAGATAAAGACTTTTCACTTTTTTAAGCTAAGATAAAAGACAAATGAGCACTAGGTAAAAAGCTAAAAAGCTAAAGCAGACCTTAAAACTAGACTAATTAGCAAATTTAAACTTGAAATAAGCAAATCTTATAAGCAGAAACACTAAAAACCAAATAAGCAGTTAAGATAAAAAAAATAAAGAAAAAGGCTAAGAAGCAGATTTTAGGCTAGGTTAAAAGCTACTTAAGCTATGACTAATAAGCTACAAATGCAAAACAGATTATGACACTATTTTAAAGAACTCAAATAAGCTAGATTTAAATAAATAAGCTCAGATTTAAGGCAAGAGAAAGCTAATTCAAAAAGGCAGTTACACTAAATCCTATGTTTTTGGTTTTTTCTTTAATTTTAATAAAAGCTAAAACACTAACTGCAAGCCTATTATTAAGCTACTAAAAGCTGACAAAAGTTAAAAATAAGTTTAAACAGATTATGTTAAGGCTATAAAGAGCTTATGCAATAAATTTAAGAACTAAAATCAAACTAAAACTAACCTAGATTGAGCTATAAAAACTGACTTTTGAGCAATAAAACTAGAATACTTAGCAAATTTTAGGCAGATTATGCTGAAACTCAAATGGCAAATGCAGAACTTATGCTAAAGAAGTCTAATGCATATTAAACCATGAAAAAGCATAAATTATCTTCTAAGATGCAACTACTAGAATCCTAAGCCACTAAGCTGACTAACTAAGCAAATAAACAATAGATTCTATGATTTTGATAGATAATACCTTTAAGATAATATGTAAACTTTAAAAACTTAAGGAAACAACTTATAGGACTTAGATAGAGCTTATTAAAGTTGGTTAAAGAACCAAAATGAGCTCAAGCAGCATTAACCAAAGTTAATGCTGCTTGTGCCAAACACCCTTTAATATTTCTCAAATGCATATTAAAGCTAAAACAGATCAAAATATGCCTTGATATGTCAAAACAGATTGAGCTTTATAAAAATTAAGTAAAACTAAGCAATAACCAAAGAGAAATAAGCATTATCCTATAAGCTACCTTAATAAGCAATTAACTAAGAAATTAGACAGATTATAACATAACTTAAATTAAACTATTCAAGACCACTCATTAGACTTATTAAGCTTTATTAAAGCTGAATAAGCACAAATAAATAGTAATAAGCAATGAATTAGCAGAGATAAGCAAAACAAGAAAAATAGAGCTAAAAAGGGAAAAATGAGAAGTACCTTTGTCCCAGCTAAACAGAAACTTAAATGCTCTTAAGAGCTTAAATCAACAAGCTCCAGCTTGTTAAAAACAAGCTGGTGAGGTCCATAAGCCCTTCCTTTTCTGGCTTATCATCAAAAAAGCATTCCATAAGAGCATAGGTAATTTTGAGTAATTTTTTTTAGAGTGACTTATTCAGTTTAGCTTTAAACAAGCTAAACTGAATATGAACTTACTTATTAATTAACTAAGAGCTTAATAAGCTTATTAGGTAACATCACAAAACATCTTAAGCTGAAATTTGCATAATAGTAAAAAGAGATTTAACAAAATTTTAAAGCAAAATGAATTTTATTAATGATTAACTGAATTACAAAGCTTTAAAAGGAAAATACAGTAATTTTAAAGACAATAAACTAAAAATTACAATAAGCTACTAAATAAAACAATAAGCTAGATCTAGACGCCCTGGTAGTTAGTGAGGAGGTCTCTTTATATAGTTATGAGGGGAAGGATCCAAAACCCTAGGACGCTCCTCATCAATCAATCTTGGCCCTTCCATCATGATTATTCTCCAAGCAATAGATCTTGACCTTTGATTTGCTGCCACGTCTCTTATCCAATCAATATGCTTGGGATCGCCAAGCTGTCATTCCATTTCATCATTGCTTGCGTCATGTGAGCTTCTAGAAGGGATTTGAGAGCGTGTGTGAATGGGTATTTACCCTGGTTCGTTACAAGTGAAGTGGGAGGGAAAGGTGGGGATGATAAACAGTAATTTTAACTGTTTTAACCCATATTTTATAAAGGTGTGTTGACCCATTTTTAGACTTGGGCTTGGTATTGGGCCAAGTAGATATGAAATGGGTTTTTGGTTTTTAAATGGGTTAAGGCTTATGGATATTATAGATACAAGATTATTGGGCTGACCCGGCCCAATAAAATGGGTACGGGTTGGCCCATTAATTATGTATATGCCTTCGGCTTTGATTTCTTGTACTCTTTCCATTCCCATGCTCAGTTTTGTCCATTTTTGCTTTGTTTTTGTCCTTTTGTGCAATATTCGTTACATGCAAGACACAATTCACAATACAAACGAATACAATGCATTTTTCTGTATTTATTGGTCATTATTGGTCTCTTTAGCTTGTTTTATTAGGTAAAAGGTATGTGTATTTAAACACATACCAACGATCAACTTTCCAATCATCCCAAAACTTTACATACTTTACAAGGCAAGTGGCGATATCTTCCACTTTATACAATACTCTACATCGTTGATTTTTAGACGTATCAACGAATAATCGATCCTTCGTATAATTTCTTCAGTAATGCTTTTTGCGAAATAATTATCTTCAAACTTTCTTTCTCTTTTTTTAATACTTCAAATCTCGGTATAGTTTCACCATCTTCACCATCATAATAATTTCAGATAATTCCTTAGGTAATTTCTTCATTCTTCAGTTTCACCAATAATTATGACGGTAGTAAAATCACATGAGCTTTGACTACTAATATACATTCCCATTTGCAATGTGCAAATTTGCAACCGCACCAAAGATATAAAATGACACAAGACTCGGGAAATAAAAACTTTACTCTTTAAGCAACTAGCAACTGTAAATTAAACTTTAATCTAACAGGGTAGGTTAAGGTGTAAGGGTGTAACGAAACAAATAGTTGGTGTAAATTCCTAAAGAATTAGCTCTACGGGTTGTTCTAGTGGATCATCACTCTAAAGATGAGAGTGGAAGGGTTTAACGGGAGGTTAACTAACCGGTGTAGTTAGTTAATAAACAACATGTAAAGGCGATTTGGTTGTAATCCTAAGATTTACCAATTTAAACAAGTTACTCTAATTAAATCCATAGTACTTATTATTATGGTCTCGAATAGATATACCAAGCCAAGTTCTAAAGTCTACAACATCACCGGCACACTCATATTTTGTGGAAAGCTTAAGTATTAACCTGATCATACCCAACAACACATACAACTTATAAAAATGGTAATTGGTGTTGTGGTCCCAACATTCACAAACACAAAAAACCAAATCAATACGTAATAACAACACCAAATAGCTACTTTTCATTACTTATGAAGACATGACATTTTCACACATTACCCAAATGAACATTACACAGGTTTGAAAACCAACGGTAGGTCCTTAATGTTTTGATAGCCTATAAAGAAAAGTGGACACACGTTTCATCTCTAGTTCCAACCCTTGATGAATGTCAATTTGCAACACCAATGCAACTAGTTAAGTATGCAAGTATGTTTGGAATCGCTTGGAAGCCACCGAATGCTAGTTGGAAGATTTAGGTTCTTACCTACGATCAATCGTTTAAGAAACTACATGCGTTCAACAAGAAAGAATATAGCGAAAGAAAGTCACCTCAAGGCTTAATGATTCAGAGACAGCACTATGGTGGATCACAATGTTAGTGCAAACCTATTCCTACATCGATAGAATATGATAATAGCTGAAGATAAGGTCTCATACTTATAAAATACCCCTCATGGTAATTGTAAACCTTGTATCTAAGGATCTGGGGTGTGTGATATGTATTTAACCCCGTGTAGTTTAGAGCACGGGGCGTAGCACAAGAGAAAGGAGGCGGGGGGGGTGTGGGGGGGGGAGCGGCTAGTTTGACCTACAGCGGGTTGCATGTTTACGGCACATGTTGCGTGTATTTAGCACGAGGCCGTGTGCAGTTGATAGGCATGTCCATCAGTTTTGTGTGGGCAGCGGACGACAGTTGTTGGTGGGTTTTGGTGGTGGTGGGGGGGTTTGGGTTTGGTTTTGTGGGGGGGGGGGGAGGGGTTGGGGGGGTTGTGGGGGGGGGGGGGGGCCGTTGAGTAGGTGTTATAGGTCTACGAGAGCGTCTTTAATAATAATTGGATCGTGTGGAGATGTATATGATCCCGTGGATGGGGTTTGACTTTTTTGTTTGCTCTACCTATGCCTATGTTCGCTGAATGGATTACCTAAATGTTAACTCTAATCTCTGAGTCGATGTTAATTGCAGCATACTACTTTTTTGTGAAAAAGCCCCCCAAGATTTTATAGTTTGTGTGTATATGTACTCATTTGATTTGGTTTGAGCAGATAAACTGCACGCGGATCAGAGTGCGTGAAACGTGCGTGGAAGATCAGGTAGCATATATGATTTGAGGAACTAACCCGCGTACCAAAGAAGCTCACACGTAAACATTGAGGCTGGCATGCTAGCATGTCTATCATACTTAATAATAACCTAGACTCCACAGGTATAGTATTCAGTATACGAACAGAATCCTATTACTTCGTAGCCTCCGGATATTAACCTGATTCAGAGCAGTGAGGAGAGTCAATACTGCCGTTCCTTGAGTATGAATGTTAGCTCTCCCATTAAAAGCCTTCGACAGACGTATCCTTTACGTACAATTTACGCTAATACGTGAATTACCTTAGAGTGAGCCCGATGTAGCAAGGCGACAATCTAGAAGTGATCGTGACATGAATGCTATACGGAGGTCTCTATAAAGTACTTCAGAACCATGATTATCAGAATATAAAGACGCTATGTTAGCATTTATCGGATTTGGTAAGATGTAGAATCGAAAGTGACACCTTATATGATTCTCGAAGGTGCTTAGCAACTTACTTCATCACTCTATAGGAGCTAATAATTATCAATATTTTCCAGCTGCGGAACCAAATGAGATAGTGTATATCCATCCGGACCTTAGGTGCGACCCCGTCTGAATAGGTCAAGTCTGACAGCACAAAAGAGGTATTCTGTTACTTCACCATATAGTCGGCGTTTGGCTTCGCTTGGTGGGTGCGACGGACACATGAATGGTCCTCTGTACGATAAATGTTTTTGTCGACCCACATTACGCTCGGACATAGCGAATCAACTGGTGAGAACGCTTCTTGAGGAGCATAAAAGTATAACCACATACGAGTATACAGGCTTTGTTATTATTATGTTTGTAGCCTTAGAGTTGGTCAAGCACTGTATAGTAGTTAGTGTTCGTGTAGAACTACTTACTATTGTTCAAAACGATTCAAGAATTTTTGATTCTTTGTTGAAGATATCAACGGAAGGACATCCGAGAATATACAATTATTTGTTAAGTGCAGAGGACAACAAAAGGAAAAAAATACAGGGTAAGTAGAGTAGACAGAGGGCAGGAGGCGGGCGGGCAGAATAGAAACAAAGTCGAGAATCGTAGAAGATAGAGAGACAAAGTACATGCAGAATATCACGTGTTGGAATTGCAACTAGAAGGGCCAGTTTCAGAATCAATGTTTGAAGCTTGTAGCCTCCAGGGATAAGGAGGTTAACATGGCTAGAGACTCTAATGATACATTAGTATGTTGCATTGAGAATATGGCTGAGGATCGTATTATAGATTCTGGTGCATCGTTCTATGCTACCTACTGCAAAGAAGAGTTAGATAGGTTCAAGCTACGCTCCGGTAAGGTCGTTTAGCAGATGACAAGACTCTAGACATTACAAGCAGTGGGGATGTTGTCTTCAAAACTTCTTTTGGTACAGGTTGGACTCTAAAGGATGTTAGGTACATTCTAGGCCTAAAGAGAAGGTTTATCTCAGTTGGACAACTTGATGAGGAAGGTTACTACATAGGCTTCAGAGATCAGCAGTGGAAGGTTACTAAAGGTAGTTTGGTGGTAGCTCGTGGAAGCATGTATATGGTTGAGGTACACTCTGAGGGGATTGGCGCAATTATTAATGGTAGTGGCAGTGCAGCTGTGTAACACCAGAGACTTGGTGATATGAGCAGGATTGGTATGAGCATGTTAGCTTCCAAAGGCAACGTTCCAGATGTACGAAAGGTAGATATCTACTGTAAGCCAGGTGGTTTAGGGAAGAAGAAGAATCTTTCCTTCATAATGTCAGTGAAGACAAGGAAACTGCAGAGGTTGGAGCAAGTTCATACAGAAGGCTATAACCCTACATTTATTGCATCAATCTAAGGATCCCACTATTATGATACTGTTATTGAAGACTGCATTAGGAGTTGCGGTAGGTATAATGCAAACCTTCAGGTGAAGTGTTTGAAGTTTGATAATGGTGGAGAGTATAGTAGCTGACCGATTAAGTTTTGTGTTGAGAACGGGATTGTGATGCTGAAAATTATCCCGGAAACACCTTTACAGTTTAGTGTTGCTGAAAGATTGAGCCGAACATTCAGAGCAAAGTGCACGAGGCTTCGTGCAGAGGCTCAAAAGATGTTATGGGCAGATTCAGTTAGTACGACCTACTTAATCTATCGCATACCCTACGTTCTAATAGGGTTATGTATTCCAGAGGAGGAATGGCGAAGGAACGATACAAGTCTCGCACACTTGAAGGTATTTGGTTGTGACTTATTTGTTAAATTGAAAGATGTTTGCTGAGAAGCCATGAAATGTACATTCATAGGTAGTGGCTCATATGAAATGCGATACAACTTTTGGGATACGAAGAGTCACCAGGTTATCTAAAGCAGAGATATTACATTTGTGGACTTGATTTATGGAGCCAGGTCTGCGATAGATTCAAGTAGCTTAACAAAGCCAATACGGAAGAGTCAAGTGGTGTTAGTAGACATTCCAGAGAATGATAGCATAGTTATAGAGCATGGGTTAAGTTCAGAAATCACTCAGAGCCCAGGTAGGAGCTTAGATGCGAGTGAGGGGTCTAAAAACAGTGGGAGCTTCGAGGATAGTGGAAGATCAGATAAAAAGACTTTGAAGACAAAGCATTCTATGAAGAGGGAGGCTTTGGAGACTCCATAGGTACGAAGATCCACCAGAGAGTCCAGGGCTCCAGTAAGGTACTCTCCATCAGCAAACTATTTGCTACTGACAGAGAATAGTGAACCAATCTTATTTAGAAGCCGTGAGTAGCAAATAATCTATACAGTGGAAGAAGGCTATTAATGAAGAGATGATTTCACTTGAAAAGAACCAGACATGTTCCTTAGTCAGAATATCAGCAGGAAAGAAGGCATCACAAAGATTGTGGATGTTCAAGGTTAAAGAAGAGCAGGATGGCAGCAAAAGGTACAAGGCTCGATTGGTGGTTAAGGGTTTCCAACAGAAACAAGAGGTAAACTACAATGAGATCTTCTCTCTAGTTATGAAGATAACTATAATCAGGTTAGTCTTGAGTATTGTAGCTGCAAGAGCCTTCTTATGTGGGAGCCTTGAATGATACATCTACACAGCATAAAAGCGAGGGTTTTCAGCTAGCTGGGCAGAAAGAAAACCTAGAGTACAGATTGAAGGAAATTCTGTATGGACTAATTCAAGCACCGAGGCTACTGTACTTGAAATTTGACAGTTTTACGCAGAGGGCATGGTACAAGAGATGTGTTATGGACTATTGTTGCTACTTAAAAAAAGTTGGTACGTCCTCCATTATATTACTGTTATAGGTTGATGACATATTGGTCGCAGGCTCTGACATGGCAGAATTCAACAAGCCTAAGTGGTAGTTGCCCTTAGTGTTCGAGATAAAGGATATATGCTCTAAGGTTATGTGCTTACAATTGGTGTAACAACAGTCGAGTGGGAGTCTAAACTACAGAAGAGTATCACTATGTTAACTATAGAAGTCTAGTTTATGGCAGTTGCATAAGCAAGCAGAGAGTTGATATGGTTGAAGAATTCTCTTAAGAAGTTAGACTGAGCTCAGGCAGAAAGTGTTTAATACTGTGACAGAGAAAAACCTAGAGTTGATTTCATCATGTGAACAATCTAAAATTTTGCGTGGGCAAAGCTTGTTTCGGTATATATGATAAGTGAGGTCCTTATCTTAGTTAAGACATCTTGGAAAACGAAGAGCCTTGCAGCGATGTTCACCAGGTTGGTGATGAAACAGAAGTTGAAGTTCTGCGTAGCTTCAACTGACCTCCAAGTGAATTGATAAAACGAAGACTGTCCTTACCCAAAGAGAAGGTCCTTCCCAGTTTAATGAAGTTACTTATCAGATACCATGTATCAAATAGTCTCCTAGCCCAGCGTTTGTTGTCAGCGTTTTCCTAGTTGTCTGTACATAATTGTTAGACATAACATTGTTAAAGGGAAGATGGTTCGAAGTTTGTAGAGATTACTTGAGACAGAGAGCAGTGAAGTCATCAGCCTCCAAGTGGGAGATTGTTGAGTTGTGAAGACCGATATAGGCCCTGATGTGTGTGGCGCAGGTGGCGCAACCCCAAGTGGCGCAGGTGGCGTAACCCCAAGTTAATCCAGATTCAAGCCGATAGAGCCAGTATACGCAGATCACGCCGATCACATACGGAAGAGTGGGACAGGTAGTCTAGCGACTCTAGAACATTTTTGCGTCATGTATCGATTGAGGGGAGTGAATATTGTAGTACTGATTTTGAGGTGGAGAATTATTAGGTGGAAAACCCAATCCAACATTGAAGAATATGAAAGCCTGAAGATAGGCTCACACTTATAAATACCCCCTGAAATGTAAAGTGTAAACTAGTTATCAAAGGAATCTAGGTGTGTGTGTATTGTACCCCGTGCAGTTTAGCACGGGGCATGTAGTTTGGCATGGGGCGTGCAGTTTAGCACGGGTCGTGCAGTTTAGCATGAGGCGTGCAGTTTAGCACGATCATGCCGTTTGGCACGAGCCTGAGCAGTTTAGCTTAGAGCTTAATAATATCTCTCTGGTTTAATCCCATGGACTTGCCCGACTAAGCCTAGTCATAGTGATACAAGTAAAATCTTTTTTCGATTAAATTCGCATTACATTATAGTAAGTCCTTGCTTGCATTCTTTGTTTGTTTGAGCGGTGTGTGCAGGCGCTATATACCGTACAGAGGTTTGTACAGAGGTGTGTGCATGTGTCATATACCTTAACACACAATGCTATCATATTTCACAGGTTTAGAAAAGGCGATGATATCAGTAACGTCATACTGAGTGATCATCCTTATCAAATCTTCAACATCAGTTTGGAGCAAGTTGATTTTTGATCCATTCATAAACTTTGATAATGGATTTATATTAGGTGTTCTAAACAGTATTGGAGTGGAAAAGACTAAGAATGATCTATATATTCACCTGATCTTAATTTTTTTTATTTTAGTTTCCCTAGAATTCATTTCTGAGCTAAAGAAATCTGAAAGAAACACAAAAAACTATGATCCGGTTGTCTTGTGAGCTCAAACCACATGATAGCCAGGTTAGTAATAAGAAAAGTAGTGGATGGAAGATAAACTTGATAATTAAGATGTATAGAAAGAAAAGATAAAAATGACACACCGCCTCTAAGAAGCCAAAGAGGGTATTTATAACACCACAAATTACATAATAATCCAATATTGACTATACAAGCCCTGTGAGTGGTGATGTGATAACTATGGTAATTACTTAAAATGTGATCACATAAAGTGAATACCCTAGACAAACTTCCCCAAGGTGACGATAAACGGAATTACGTTACATATTTTCCTAACAAAGTAACCAAAATGATTAAGAACAAAAACATCCATGAAGCTTCCTATCTGATAGACTTCTTCTGTGGTGTATTGACTTCTAGTCTGCACTCCAACATGACTCATCTTTGTAGTACTTTGTAGGAGAAATACTATAATAGGACACGAATAAGTAACCCATACACATCTATTAAGGAGAAGCTTCTGATTAGCTTCCCCCTAATTCGTGGCCGCATATTCATGATTTAGAAACTTTCAAGCTTCCCCCCAAAAACTAGCAATGAATCACTTCCCCCTAATTCATCGCCACATAATCATTATAAAGAAGCTTTAACAGCTTCCCCAAATAAGCAAACCTCTCTTGAGCAATATCAAAGCTCTCTAACAAGCATAGAAATAATTAAGTGCACAACGAAAGGAAGGATACCACATCAAATGTTACTTACTGCTCCTTTAAGAATAAGCTTAGTGATTGATCGTATTTGTGTAAGCATTAACAGGATCATCAAACGTAATCATCTCATTGTCGCTTGAATAAATCTTTCTCACAACGACTTCCTTTGGAAATTCAAATAATTCATACAAAAGTTAACAACATAACACTTCCATCATGTGACTGAAGAAAAGCCCAAAATCCACCAGTTAAAGCACTGATTATCTCCTGCGGTTATGACATTCTTGTCCCTTCCCGGCATAGCCTACCCTTACAAAATTCAAGAAAGATGCCCTAATGTCAAGCTTTCAGACACAGAAAGGGCAAAGGCTCAAGGGAGAATTCATTCCTTCCCCCTTTTGGTTTCGACATGACGGAATCAATAACACCTTAGAAAGACGCGCATTTTACTTAAGGTACTTTTTTGAGGAATAAATGTAGCTCAGATCTAACCCGAGAGAAGAAATTGTTGATCAAATCTCTACTCATAACCTCTCTCTGGCTATCATTTTACCAACCGTTCTGTAGGCTATTTGACGTGACCACTGATGGAGTAAACCCGATATACCAAACTTGAAAGTGTAGTAGAATTTCCTGTTCTTGTGACCTAAGCTTGCGCTAATGTTGGAAGAACGATGTAGAGAATTTGTGCTCCAAGCAAATTTCTAAGTACTCAATACCCCTCCCAAAGTATGAGACTATCATCACCTCTTGCGATTATCCACAACGTCTTAGAGTGTGACACTGAGTACTACAACGTAACTCCTTTAAGTGATAGTTAACTAGGTCATCAACCATCCACCCCTTGACTGCTGGAAACTAGATAAACCAAGTCTTCAACTTACATTAAGCTCGAGCAAGTTATCATTGAAAGTCATGCATCCAGCCAATCCCGACTTCAAGATAAAATAAGAACACGCCTTCGTAAAATGCCACTTCAATCTCAAATAAGTGATACCTGATCAACTCCGTAGACACTTAAAAAATTAATTCCAAATCTAGCCTTTAAGTTTCATGATTCTTTATCCAAATTGATCCCGGTCATATTACTTAAAAATTGTCACTTTGTCGTTGTAAAGTCCAAATATAACCATAGATAACCAGTGAAATAATCCAAATTAAAAAAAATAGTAAATTAGTGTGATATAACCACGAAACTATTCGTGTAATGAGGTGTAAATATGAAACACAATAACCTAAATTTCACCCATCTTCTACGGAGACAACACAAGAAAGAATTCCTGCTCATATATGAACTCAGCCCCAAATAAGATTATGTCACAACCTGGCCTCTTAATTTTAATTAGAGGATATATATCACAGAAAGTAGAATAAACCTCATTTACAAACCTAAAAACTCTCACATAACAAACGCCGCTACATTTCTCTTATGTGAGAAAAAACAAACGCAGCAACCAACAACATCAATCTACCTTTTCTTTTCAAAAGAAAGAAAACATGAATTACTTTGGTTCTTGTTAGCCCAAACCGTATATCCCACATCATCAAGGAATACCCATTATTTTACCACTGCTTCAACAAGTCTACGAAGAATATGACACTTATCAGCTTCAAGATCTTAAAAGAGGTCTCAGGTAGGTATCGGCTTCTTGTTTTCCAAATCGAAACAAAGGTTGATTATAACATAAGTGTTATAAAATCAATCTTTAATTTTGTATAACATGACTTGAGTTATGTCTTCTAATCAAAACAAAGAAATAACTATAACCCAATTGTTATAAGTTATTCTTTAAATTCGAATATTAAACATGGGTTCATCTCATTACATAGATCAATGATGAATTTTCTGTTGTGTTTGAATCTTGACAAAAGATCATCCATGAAAATCACAAAAAGAGATATTCTGAGATCTGTTTTATGTTGTGTTTTCGTTCGGTGACAAGTTGGAAGACAGCATGTAAGGGGTAGATGGTTTTGTGATGAAATTTTGTGACGAAGGTTTAGTGTTTAGTAGTTGCTGATGTTGATGATGCATATGGTTAAGAGTCGAGGATGGGGTTTAGAGGGCTTCCTTCAATCTTCTACCTTTCTGTTTTAATTTTTGGTTGACTCACTTGAGTTTGACCTGGGTCAACTCGGTAAATAACCGGAGATGTACTCGGTTTTGGGTTTTTGTTTTGACTTTTAAACTGGTTCGGGTCACAAGGTAACAACAACGTTCGGTTCACAAACAAAAAATATACTCGTTCGGTCCTTAAAGGATTGACACTCGATCGTGCGAAATTCCAAACGGCAAGATCGATCGGTTCCTAAGCATATACTCCGTTCGTATCACAGAAAGATATAAACTCGTTCGGTTCCATAGTTTTAGACACGTTCGGTTCACAAAGGTATTACTCTTTCGGTTCCTACAAGAATGAACTAGTTCGGTGCTCCTTGTACCTTTCTTGTCTTTTTCAGAAACTAACAAATGCTAAACCGTCCTTGTTTGCAGAAAACTTAGATCTTGGTCTTTCCTCATGACTGTCAGAGCCAGATCAAATGAGATAAAAAACCCAGAAATAAGTTTGAACAAACCAACCCAAGAAGCTTATAAAAAGCTTATGTTAAAATGGACAGATTTTTGGATAAGATTTGGAGAAGAAATGGACCAGAAAAATAAACTCATAAAAAATAGAAAAAAAACTGAAACAGTTTCATAACAACAAAAAAACAGATTCGTGGCTTTTTGAGACAAATAAACACACGAAAAAAAATCTGAAACTAAGCTATAATAAGCTTTAAGCACGAGACAACAAACACACACAAGTGACAGATTTGAGACTAATTCGAGACCATCCGGACACAAATAAAACCGACCCAAGAGTATGTAGCCATGGCTCTTGATACCAATTGAAAGAAAACACAAAAACTATTATTCCGTTGGTCTTGTGATCAAACCACATGAAAGCCATTTTAGTGAGAGAAAGCAGTGAGACAGAAGATGAACTTAATAATTAGATGGAAATCATGAAAGAATACAAAATGAACTCCACCCCTCTATGGAAGCCATAGAGAGGTATTTATACCACCACACATTACATAAGAATCCTATATTTACTATACTAGTCCCTTTGTGTGGTGATATGGTAAACTAATGGAAATATTCATAAATTCGTCACGAAAAAGTGTGAAATCCTAACAAAATACAACTCTAGTTATTATAGATTAGTAGAGTAATTTTTTGTTAGCTAATTTGGTTAGTTGTTCCATTTTGTCAATCAGTAGACAGTGGTAACCCGGTGATTACACTTATGTAGTTTTTGTTGGGATGTTATGCTTAATAACATGTCTAAACAAGATGTTTTTTACGACCAGAATATTTAATCAATACAAGTTTGACTCCAAAATAGTGAAGTGGAATGATATTTTAGTCAAACTAGTTTTTGCAAATGTACGTGCATGTAACAAAAAAGAGAATAAACATATAAACTCCTTTCTTATATTATTGTTATATTTTTTTTTAGAACGGCAACATTTTAATTAATAGCGAGCACAATCTAGAAATTACATAGAATCAATTGAAAATAACAGGATTTTATACCAACCATCCAACAAATTTAACCTTAGGATTCTCATAAATTCACAAGGAATGATAGAGAAACAATAAGTCCCAAAGAATCGCTCTCCTTAAGATGGGTGAATTGGAAAAGACCAAATGAAAACTAAATAAGCTAGTAAACTCTAAAAAAAGCTCTAAACTTAGAAAACAAGCCACTATTGTAACCCTTAAGCACCACGCAAATTGTGTAGAATCGATTTCATCACAATAAACATAACAATTGTCAAACCAATTATGAATAAGCTATAAAGCTAAAAGCTTAAATTCCCAATATTAAAAATATGATATTTTGAAATGGAAAAGCTAAAAGCTATGAGATTTTAACTAAATAAGCTATTCAAAAGTTTGGAAATAAGCTAGATCTATTTTTGAAAATTAAAACTAGATATAAGACTAAAGTAGAAGCTATCTTCGAAAATCCAGAAACAACAAAGCTTAAAAGACATAAGCCAAGTATAATCACACTAGTTTCCTTTTTATTTCGAAATAAGCTAAAACAAGTGATGAAATAAGCTAAAAAGTTTAGATCTAGAATAAGCTAACCTAAACTAGATCTGATATTGTTAAGCAATGGAGACATAAGCTTAAAAGTCAATCGAATAAGCCACAAGAAGCTTATTCAAAAATTGAGAATAAGCTCAGAAAATAAGCTGGTGAAACAGCTGATTTGATAATAAAAGAATAAAAAGAAAAGAAATAAGCAATTCAAATAAGAAACTCAAGTTATAAAACCATAAACCTCAAACATCTTTCATTAATAAGCTAAATAGTTGATTACAAATAAGCTGATTACAAAACTTGAATAAGCTAAAAATTTAACTTACAAAATAAGGTGGAAAAATAATTCTACGCTACTTTTTTAACTAAGAAAGAAAATGAAAAGAAAAGTTGTTCCTCTGCGTCCACACTACGCATCCTTAAATATGAATTCAACCGCCTCATTAATTAGCTTCGGGATCAGAGCCAATAATTCCCAACGCAATTATTCTATTTTCAGCCATTCAGAAAAAGCCACGTTGCATTCTAGAACATCCAATGATTGGTTTGGGAGGGTGCGTAACCCCTCGGGTTTTTTAAAAAATACTGATGGCATCTCTTTCATTTGTAAAATTCCTTCCAAAATACTCAAGACACGTGTAGGAACACAATTTGCTAAAAATAGAGTTAGTGCGTGAGAGTGGGTGAGGTTACTCTCTTTCTTGAATTAATTTCGTCGTGTGAGTTTCACTTGCCACAATTGCATAGCGAATATCAAATGATGCTATTCCCTTCTTTGTTGGGCTGAGATGTTTGTTGGCCCAATTTCCATTTCTAAAAAGGCATGAACATTTCCTGGACTTGATTTAACTTCCAACTAGGCCGAGCTTTAACCTTGGGCTGGGTTGAGTTCATTGCTTGTAGTGATGGGCTAGATTAGTTATTAATTTAGCCTTTAAGTATGGTTCGGTCCGTCCCATATAAATGGTGTCGGGTTGGCCCAATAAGAGATGAAGGCACCGTCGGACTCGTAATTTCGTGCTCTTTCCAATGGAGTGCTCGGGGAATTTTCCCGGGCTCGTTTGAATCTTGGTAAACATGAAAACGTCGTCTAAAGTCACCCAAAAAATACCGTTCTTGCTTCGTTTTTAATCCTTTGTACCTGTAGGACATAAAAACACAATACAAACATATTTGCAAGATAATTGTCTATATTTTAGTGTTTTTAGTCCGTTTCATAAAGCACACATCAGATTCCCCCACACTAAGCCATTGCTGGTCCCATAAGCAATGTTTATAAAACACGCCCGGAAATAAATAATTTAATCCCCCCTTAACTTATGACCCCTCACATCAAACAAAAATAGAAAAGGTCAATTAAGAAGGTTCAAAAATCATTTATTTCGAAAACGCCACTGTTTTAACCACTTATAAAAACTAAATTAAAATTTATATAAAAGGCTTTAAGAACGGGAGTTCATCATCCTCAATTTTCACAATCCCCAAACCAAGCTTAAACGAAAACACTGCTAAATATAAGATTAGATGCCAACACTACTCATAAATGTTAATTGTGTAAGCGTAGCTACTTTTCACTCCTTTATTCCTAAATCCTCTAAGGATTTTTTTTAGTGACAAATAAATTATTGCCTTATTATTATAAAAGAGACATGTTTAAACCATAATTAGTTTGAAATTCTTTCATAAAGAGACGATTTGATGAGAATAAGGTCCATATTAAGGTTCTAGTTTCGCATGATTTAGAAGTTATCCTTTTTATTTCATCCGAAACAACTCAACTACGAGTCCAGAGACGGATGCTTTATTTAGATAACTCCGAAATCGAAATTTGGCTTTATTATTATTATTATTATTTAGCAACAATATTAGCCCTCGGTCCTTTAAACAACTACAACATCAGGAGTGAACTGACAAGAAACAGTAGCCTTATTTCGACCTCGGGACTATCCTCGACCTTTTTGAAGGCTGAGTCAACGGGTGTGAACCGTCAAGAAACAACAAACTTTTATCAGTCTCGGATTAATATTATTATTATTACCTCAACCCTTTAAACAACTGAGACATCGGGAGCGAACCGACAGGAATCAGTAATCTTATTTCGGCTTCGGTTTATATTATTATTATTATTATTATTATTATTATTATTATTATAGCCAAATTTCAAGTCCTGTGGTCTTTTAACTACTTAGACAACGGGAGCGAACCGTCAAGAATCGTTAGCCTATTTACCCACAACACTAACAGAACCTCGATATGTACCTTACTTTCATCAGAAGGAATCTCTACGAAGGGATTAAAAACTAAGAATCTTAAAAACCGTTCAACTTTATTTATAGACAATTTTATTGTATAGTTATTAAGCTGATTGGAGCAAAAGGCCACCATTAACCTATGAGCTCTAAAGATATCCAACTACTCCAATTTTAGCATCTAACTTATACCTAGCCCTATCATTTTTCGTACTTTGCAAAATTTTTATGTTTTACAAATGCTTAGTCTCGAAAGCTAAGGGGAAATCTAGAGAGCAATACTCGGTCAAGTCAAAATATCCATAGTTCTACGGGCCTACTTATTTACATATCTAATTATAACTAAGAGAGTTTTTTTATATATAAAAACAATATATAGGTCAAAACAGGGTTGCGAGGGACACAGACATGCACAAGTACGATCATTTTCATTAGAAATTCCCCCACACTTAGAACTGAACATTGGCCTCAATGTTTAAAATGTCGGTGTTACCCCCACACTTAGGAACGAAAGAGGCAAATGCAAAAAATTCCAAGTGTGAAAGGGGAAACAATATCATAAATGTATATATAAATGATCAGGATAGAGGATTTCCCAAGATAAAATCATGTAAAAGATCGGAGACCGAGTGTTTGGAGGATTGAAAACAAGCACAAAGGTCTTCACGATCATTGGGAATCCTGCAAGCAAAAACGAGAATCCACAAAACACAACATGGAGAGAATCACTCCCCCACACTTATTCATTAATACTACTAAACTACTTAATGTTAATATTAATAGGATAAACACGGGTTGCCTCCTGAGAAGCGCTTGTTTATTAATGAGTCACTAGCTTGACTCGCCCCGAATTTCTTTGTTCTTGGGGAGAAAACTGACGAAAGATTTGATCTTCAAGGAAATTTCACTTAAGATATGACATTTATCGATCATGAAATTATCAATCAGTAGATGTGGAGATTTTCTCTTGAAAGAGAAAACTCCATCAATAATGAGAATTCTGGGATCGAAAACTTTGTCTTCATTTCCAGAAGGAAATGATAGAAAAGTTTCGATCTCAGAAGGATCGGTCAGGAAAAAAGAATCACCGACGAATGAGATAGTAGAAAAATTGTCCAGTGGAAGAATATGAAATCTCTGAGATTGGACTCCTTTGATAATGAATATTCCGAGATCGGAAATTTTGTCTTTATTTTCAAAAGGAAATGAGACTAAAAGATTGATCTCATAAAATTCTTCAGAAAAAGTAGAGTCACAATCAGATAAGAGGAGAGGAAAATCATTAAGCTTAGGACTTGTAAGTTCCTTGGTTGAATCTTCAGATATATTTTCTTCAAAAAGTCTAGTCAACTCTCCCGGGTCGGGCTCAATATCGAAGTAAAAAAAAATCATACTCTGGTGAAGATATGATGTGAGCGAGTTCATCGGCGAACTCATGATGAGAATCACTCCTATCGGCAGGAGGAAGATGATAAATAGAAAGATCAAAGTGAAACGTTTCATATTCAAGAAGAGAAATATCAGAAGGAGAAGTGGTACTGCCACTACTCTTTTCTTCTTGATAATTAACATCAAAGCTTAATGCTTCGTAATCCGGAAGAGAATGATCGGAATGAGGGGTGGTACTGCCACTACTCTTCTCTTCGATATCAAATCAAAATGCTTCATAATCAGGAAAAGAATTATGAAAATAAGAAAGAAGGTGTTGGTCTCTCCCAAGAGAAGGTCACTATCCCCGAAGGGAGTAGGAGATAGGGAGAGAGACTCAATCACAGGATCAGAAGAAGGAGCAGGATTGCCACTCAAGGGATGAATTGGTTTATGAATTTTTAACACTTCGTGAAAACAATCCTCGCATATGATTTCAATGAAATTAATCATATTAATTGACTCATTTCCAAGCTTATGAGGATGTTTCGAAGTGCTATCAGCATGAAAGATCAATTTTTCATCACCGTCTCTCAGAATAAGCTCTTCTTCGTATACATCAACTAGAGCACGGGCCTTCCGTAAGAAGGGTCTCCTTAAAATAAGGAGAACACGAGGATCGACGTCATAGTCGACGACAACGAAGTCAGCAGGGAATGTGAACTTACCTAATGGCATAAAGACATCCTCAGCTATACCGGCTGGGTAAGTAATCGACCGGTTAGCTAACTAGAGGGCCATACGAGTGGGAACAAGTTTAGGACGCATTAATTTCTTCCAAACATAGAGAGGCATTAGGTTAATGCTGGCACCTAGATCGGCTAGAGCCATACATTCCTCAAGCTCAGAAAAGTCATAAGGAATGAGAAATTTCCCAGGGTCTCTAAGTTTCTCGGGTAACTTTTTAAGGAGGACCGCTGAGCAATTCTCATTAAGAGGAGTATTAGCCAATTCTAGAAGTTTCTCCTTATTAGTAAGGAGATCTTTCAA
>BQNB010009457.1:0-86737 GCA_026074375.1 Tanacetum coccineum | reverse complement strand
CATAACTTTAGTATGCACAACAGATCGGTACTTTTGCAATCGTGCACGTTCACTCTTAAAAGGAACCAACAAGTTTTAACCCCGCGCTCCGCAGCGAAGCGCGGGTTTAAAACCTCGTTTAAAATTTATGACTTATATTTTTATGTATGCTTTTAGTCTTGGATTTTGTTCAAACAGTGATCCTTGCGGTGGATACAACATTATATTGAAAACTAACATATCACCAAACACCTTTGTACGGCTTTGGGTCAAACTTGGTGAGGTAATCTTTTGTATTAAGAATAAAGCATTTACTTCCGAATACTCTAAAATAGTTAAGGTTTGGTTTCATACATCTTAACAACTCGTATGGAGTTTTTCCTAAAATACGTCTAATGGAAACTCTATTAATTATATAGGTTGACGTATCGACCGCATTACACCAAATTTTTTGAGGAATAGATTGTTCATTTAACATGGTTCTACTCATTTCTTGTAGAGTGTGATTTTTTCTTTCTACTACCCATTAGATTGTGGAGTACGAGGAGCGGAAAAATTGTGAGATATCCTATTTAAATCACAATAGTTTCCGAATTGTACTTAATTATCAAATTCCCGACCACGATTCATTCTAATTGATACAATAAAACATCCTAATTTATTTTGGATCATTTTGCTAAATATTTCGAATTTTTTGAAGGCTTCAATTTTATTTGCTAAAAATCTAGTCCATGTGAATCAGGAATAGTCATCTACGATTACTAAGGTATAACGATTCCCTCCATAGCTTCGTATGGCGGAAGGGCCAAACAAATCCATGCGAAGTAGTTCTAAGCATCTAGTTGTTGAAACTATATTTTTAGCCTTGTGACTTGCATGAGCTTGCTTTCCAATTTTGCAAGCATCACAAAAATTTCGGTCGTATTTAAGTTTGGGTAGATTTCTAACTAATTTTTTAGATGCTAATGATTGAATTAGTTGCATATTAGCGTGACCTAATCTCCTATGCCATAGTATGGAGTTTTCGTCTAATGTTGCAAGGCATATTTTATCTTTCGGTTTATTTCCTAGTTTCATTACATATATTCCTCCTTTTCTAATTCATTTACCTATAACCTTTTCGCCTTTGATTATTTCACTATCGTGTTCGGTAAATATTACTTTGCATTTATTATCACATATTTGACCTACACTAAGCAAGTTATATGTTAAGTTATCTACGTTCTCAACATTTTCAATTATTAGGGAGTCTTGGAAATCATACCTTTACCTATGATTTTACCGCACAAGTTGCTCCCAAAAATTACGTTTCCTCTGTTGTACGCTTTGTATGAAGAAAACAACTTTCTATTACTGGTCATGTGTTTTGAGCATCCACTATCTTTAATCCACTCATCGGGTTCCAAGTTTATTCCTAAGCATATTTTATTGGGCGCTTGAGCTACAAGACAAGTTTCATCTTTATTCTTTTTTACTTCATCTTCTTCATTGTCGCTCCATGCTCCTCCAATGAATGCTCTTTGATCGTTGTTCTTTGGCGGCTTTGAACATTCTCCAATGAGGTGATTTGGATCACCACATCTAAAACATTTTCTTTCACTTTTACCATAACCATCATTTCTACTTCTTTGGAATGTTTTTCTATCGCCTCGTGGTTGTCTTACAAGTCTTCCTCGTCTCTTGAAGAATTTCTTGAATTCCTTTACGGCCATAGCATACTCTTCGTCTTCACTATCGGAGCTTCAGCCATCTTCATCACTTACTTCATTTTTCACCTTTAATGCAAGAGATCTACTTTGTTCTTTCTTGCCTTTGACTGTTTCGAAATCTTTCTTTATTACTTCTTCATAAACTTTCAAGTTTCTAATTAGTTCGTCAAGAGGTAAGGTTGTTAGATTCTTTGATTCTTCAATCGCCGTGACTTTCGCGCGCCATTTTGGATGTAATGCCCTAAGAAATTTTCTAACACAATTCTTGCTAGAAAAACCTTCATCAAGTGCTTTTAGACTAGTAACAATAGTGTTAAAGAATCTTGTTTGACGTGGCTCTGATACCAATTATGGGTAACTAGAAGGAGGGGTTGAATAGTTTACCGCTTTTTAATTTAAGGTTTTAAAGTGTTTGTAAAAATTCTAGATTCGACTTTATGTGAATTCAATACTTGCACAATATGAACAATATACTTATCTAAACAATTAATAGGATAGTATGAGAAAATAATATAATACTAGAGATATGAGTAAGAACAATCAAACCACAACGCGATGATTTATAGTGGTTCGGCAACGAAGCACCTCTTCGCCCTACTCCACTCCTAGAGCACCTAACTTGAGAGTTTTCTTCACTATGTTAACAAGCTCCCTTATGGCGGAGAAAACCTTACACAACTTTCGCTTATCTTGATTTCTGACACTAAGCTAGATGTCGAGTTCTAATCTTAGCTAGAACCAATCCACTACAACTTCACAACTTCACTATACAACTTTGCTTCACGACTTGACCACGACTACACAACTTTACAAGATTTACAAGTTATGATATGGATGCAATAAGATTGTAACAACACACAAGGTGTAATACTTCTTCACTTGATGGTAGGGAGTATTCTTCTCTTGCACTTGAGGATTTGAGCTTGGATCACTTAGAAACAAAGCTTTATGATTAAATAATCAAAGGATTTTAATGAGATGTGTGGGTTGTTTTTTATCAGAAAGAATAAGTGCAAAAGGTGAGAAAATAGTGGGGAAGAATCCATTATTTATAGGACATTCTGGATGAGTGTCTACCTATGGGCAATCCCCTTAAATAGGTGGGCGGTCCCCTTAAAGATAAGGGGGCCACCCGTGTATTTAAGGGGGCCACCCTAGACTAGGCGCTCCCCAGTTTGTCCTTTTGTATAGGGGGAATTTTTTGGAACTTTCTAGTCGTTTTAGGTCCGAAAATTTGAATTTCAAAATGTTTATTTTGAATAAAACATTTCTTTTAATTGTATAAAATGTTTTGTAGTGTTTATAAAATTGTTTACAACATTTTATAAAAATGTGAGGTTGAATAAAAAATTTCTTTGATCATAAAATGCATTAAGCATTTATTTATTCATACCTTTAAGTGATATAATTTTCAAAATAAAAATTTACTACTAATTACTTGTTTAAGTTTAATTGTACATTGAACGTTTTTATATTTTGTGATTATCAAAACATAAAGATGTGAAAAATATTAATAATGTTTTTAGGCATTATTTCTATCAACAACATGAAACACCCCTTGAACGACACTAATTTTTTTCCCGAAAATACCCATATTTGGACTTTACAAACAAACTAGAAGAAATTGGAAACATACATCAATGCAATTAACTTACACAAGCTCAAAAATATTTATAAGAACAATACATGATAACCCAAAAATAAAAACTCGAAGCATGAAAAAGATATAAAAATATTGTGAAGAGAAGTCAATACACCGTATTCATAAACTTGAATACGCCGTATTGAGTCCAAGAATGGATACTCCGTATTCAAAGGCATGAATACTCTGTATTGAATCGAAAAACTGAATACACCGTATTCAATAATTTGAATACGCCGTATTGGGACCCAAGATACAGAACTCTGTAGAATTCTGCAGAAAACCTAAAACTACAAAATAAGACTTGCTATAACAATTTCAAAACTTCTCAAAATACTGCATTAACCAATTTACATTTGACAACTTAATTCGCCATCATATTTCTTTGACTTTAACAAGTCAACGGGTCAAAATACCCTTAATCCAAACACCCTTAAACCACATTTACTACCACATAATCATATCATATTCAACATTTACATAATCAAATTCAATACTAACTTTTTGACTTGCTTGCGGACACAAAGGGTTGACGATATTGAGCATATTACGAGGATTAGTGGTTGTTGATGAGAGTTTGGGCAGGGAGGCGGTTGTGGAAGGGTAATCTCTTTAAACTTTAGGTGGTGGATGTGGTCGAGTGAGGAGGAATTCAATCTAATTGATATCCTCACTTAAAGCAAGGAATTGTTTTTGGGTGAAGATGCAACAAGGGCAATACCTGGTACTGTGTGTAATTACACATACCTGTTTACCTTTAAAAATGAGCTAAATAATCAAAAATCGGACTTAAAAATGCCAATAATATGCTTGTTTTGCTAATTGTAGTTGTGCAGGAACGGATAATAAGAAAAGGAAGAAAAACAAAGGCCAAAAATGAACAAAAACCAGACTCGAATGGAAAAGACTGTTTTATTGTGAATGACAAAAGCCAAATCAAAGCGTAAAAGGTCAATAAGTCAAAAAGTCAACAGAAAAGTCAACTGGTCAAAGTCAAAGACATCCCAACGTCAACCCCGAGGCCAAAAGTCAAGAAATATAAGTTTAGGGACTGAAATATGTAAATCCCTATACTTGTATTTTTAAAGAGAAAAGAGAAAAATGAAGACAAGGGCTTTAAATCTGCCAATTCGGCAAAAGCTATACCACAAGGGCCAAGCTTGCCAACCTTCCTAACCTTGCACACCAAGGACGAAGTGGTGCAAAAGGTGGTTATAACCTTGGGGGACTATTCTGCCAATGTCCCCAAAAGTTATAACACCACAAGGACCATGGGTGCAATCCAACATAACACGTTAAGGGACCAACTTTGCCATTTCCTAAAACCTTTGCCTTGTTATCCCTCAAACAACTTTTCCCGCTCGTTTCTTCCTCCCAAAAAACATTCACGGTTTTTCTAACCCGTTTTTCCCCTGATAAAACCTTCACCACCATCATGGGTAAACCATTCCCTCCCCCTCCACTACCTTTCCCAGCTGTAAGATTGCCAAGTTGGCAATCTCACAACTCCCTAAGCTCATATCGACGACCAAGATTGATTATTGATGAAATTGAAGGGCTAGGATTTGTTTGCTTTCCCACTCTCACACAACTAACACAAGGATCATCAGCTACTAAAAGAGAGAAAGAAGACAGAAGAACAAGAGTAGTTACGTTGTTTAGTATTTTTCCAAAGGGGGGTTTTTGTATGGGGTTTATTTTTCGTTAAAAAAATTTTTTTTTTTTAAGCATTTTTCTTTTAAGTTTTTTATCAGCTTTTTAAGCACTTGTATTCTGTTTTATCTTTAGTTTGTATGTTACTATTTTGAGTAATAAAACTCAGTTTTAAAGTTTCAAGTGTTTTTTATTTCAAAATTTAAGCCGTTTTACTTTAATAAGCTCTTATAAGCTCATTTGAGCTTATTCCTGTTCATAAGCTCAAATTCAGTTAAATCCTTATTTCAAGTCATTAATTTTTTCATTTTGTTCATTTCACAATTAAAAATGATCACTAGAGGTGATTTGATGCATTTTGGAGGCTTTTGAGGAGTAATAAGCTAATAAAAGCTTATTGAGCTTTTAAGCTCAGGTTTAGAGGCTAAGGAGCCATTAGGTCCAGGTTTTAAGCCACTCACTCAACAAGAGTGGCTTGGTTCTGAGGCAACAATAAACCAGGTTTCATTTCTCCAATTTCATTCTAGCTTAATTTTAGCTTATAACATTTGCTTATTGACTTTCCATTCCTGTTCAAATCTTTGCAAACATGTTAGTTTAGACCTGTTATTTAGCTGTTTTAAGTCTTCATTAGATAAAACTTGAGTAATCTTAGTTTCTCTTTTAAAACTGTCATTTAAGTATTAACAAGCTAAGAGAGTAAGTAGCTTATTTCTTCTAATAAGCTGTAGGTTTAAGTGTTCATTTAGCTTAATTAGATGAATATTAGTAAGAGTAGATAAAAGGTTTTAGTAGCTTTAGTTTTAAAATAGATTTTTAAGTACAATCTAGCTTGGACAGAATTTCTTAAGGGGTGTTTGGGATAACATTCAAAACGGGTAAAAATGGTTTTAAACATGGGTTGAGGTAACTTAGTTTGATTAAGCTTAAGTTTTAAGCTTGTATTTAGCTGTTTTCAAAAGTTCCTAGGCTTTAAAATTGTTTTCCAAGGTTTTCTAAAACCATTTTAGAAACTGTGAGATTTTTAAGATACCACAAGTGCTTATTTGGTTAAGCACTTGTGGGTTTGAGTTTGAGCATCAAAAAAGTGTGTGGTTTGTGGTGTTAAAGGAGCTGTAACAAGCTCCTTTGTCTTTTGACTTTTTGTAAGTCAAGAGAAATCACCAAGTTCTTTTTATGAAAACAGGTTATTAAACCCCAAAATACCTTTTTCACCTACAAAACTTTCGCAAAGGTAAAAAAAATGGTTTTTAAAGGCTGAAAATTAGTGCACAAGCCCATTTGCTAGAATACTCCATCTGTTTGAGCTTTTTTATGATTTAGAGCTTATTGACAGCTTTTATTAAAGCTGTCAGTATAAGCCACTTTAGGTTTTAAGCTTAAATCTCCACTGGTGCAAAGGGGAGATTTTAGCCCCTTTTTCTTTGTCTTTTTAGTGTTCTTAAGCCCAAGTTTTTGGCTTATTTTAAGAGCTTATAGGCTCTTCTATAAGCCTCTTAAGTTTCAGCTCTTAAAAGGCTTATTTGATTGGCTTATTTTTAAGTCCAAACTTGCCTCTTAACTGTTTTGCTAGCCTAGGTGTAGGATTGCTTATTTTCCTTTTCTGTCTTATTGAGCTTACTTAATAAGCTCAAATTGGACTATAGTAGTTATTATAGAATTGATTAATTAGTTGTTAAGCTTGTTTTACCCCTTTTTTCTGCTTGTTTGTCTAAATGCCTTAGTTTTGAAATTTTAGCCTTTAAGCTCTAAATTTAGTTTTTGTCAAGCATAAGCTCTTAACAGTCTTATTTAGCCTTGAGCTTTAAGCTATTTTAAGTGATTTAGATTAGTTTTGCTACTTTTGCTTTTTTAGTGCCTTTACTTTGCTTTTTGACTCAAGATCTAAAAGACTTAGTTTTTTTTTTTGCCTTTAATCCCTTTTAAGCCAATACTTGCCACCTAATAAGCTTATTTTTATAACTTATTTAGTGCTGTTCGTTAAAAAGTTTGTAGAAGACTAAGTTGTTAAGCCCCACGAGTTAACAACTTTGCCTTCTTTGAGTTGCGATAGAAAAAAAAAAAGGGGGGAAAGACAATTGGTCGGGGTGAGAAGACTCGAAACCGTGATCAATCGATACAGTCCGCTTTAACACACAACCCTAACATGGCCCTTGGGGTCTTTTTCGTTAATGACTCAAGGGCTTAGTAATTTTAAGGGGTTTTGAGCTTTTAAGCTTATAGGCTGAAAACAGCTTATTTCGGGCTATTCCTTATAGCCTATTTAGTGTTTCTTATTTTTTTGTAGGTAATAGTCATTAGTGTCTAGTAATTTTTTGTAAATTTTTCAGAATTTGTCGAAGTATTTAATATTTTTGATTATTTTAATTTCGTTAAAAGTTTATTTATTTCATAAAAAAATACAAAAATTATCACCCTCAAAAAATATTTTGCTGTTTTAGAAAATTTTCTTTTTGTCATTAGTTTGTAGGAAAATACAAAAATTTTCGTCTTAGGGTCTTTTTTACAACTTTTCCTTTTTAAAGAAACGGTCCGGGTGCGGGGATTTTTGTTTTGACTGTTTTTTTGGTCAAACGAACTCCGTTTTCGGTTAGTCTTTTTTCATTCTTCGTTAATTTAGGTCCCTAGAGTAGTTTAGAGGTAAAAATTTTCTTCGTAGGGTATTTTTAAAAAGATTTTTGGACTTTTCCCCCTTGTTCGGGATTCGGGCTCTCGTTTTATAGTTTAATTTCGTACATTCTAGGTTTTCCTTTAACGTTTTTGTTTGTTAGTGTTTAATTTGACTTTTCCACACTCCAATCCTATTCTCTCCTTCAACTCCAATCTTCGATTGTCTCGATTCCTCCAGTCCAGCCTCGTTGGGGAATAAACGAACCCGGCGGGAAACACTTTATACTACTTCTCGGTTTTATTGTTCTCTTTTTAGACTAATCTTACTATTTAAATTTTATATTTTTTTAATATTATATATATTTTAAGGTGAAAGCCGACTATAGTTCGTTTGATCAATTGTTTTGAAAATTGTGTAATATTTTATTTAAAAAAAAAAACATTAAAAAAGTACAAAAATATTTTTCATTTTCTTTTTTTAGTATAATTATCAGATAAAAAACAAAAGAAAAAAACAAAAAATATAAAAACATTGTCCATAAAAAAAAGGAAAATAAAAATTCACAAATTGTTAAAATACCAAAATATAATATTCTCAACTGAGGTATTATCATAATAACTTCCTGTGAACTTATTGGTCCCAACTCGAACAAAAGATTTATAAACTTGCCTTTTGTGTCTCTTAGGCGTACGGCTCACCTTGAAAAAGTTAAACAAAACTATTTAACGTGGGCTTTAAGGAAGGTTGTTTTTTTTTTTATTTTGGAACTACGACCCGAATGGAGAAATAAGCTTCGCGTTATTATACTCTCCGCTCACATGTGAGTTTATTTTTTAGAGCTACCGTGAAAGGTGAGTTAGATTATTTTGGTTTAAGTGTCTTATCTCATTGTCCGTTTAAAATCAATTGTGAAAAAATCCTTTGAATACCAAAAAATTAGTGTAAATTTTCTTTTTGTATTTCTATTTTGTGGCATGCGCATCGATCTCAAGCCGTATTTCAGTTCTAGAAACCTCTCGTCGTAGCTTTTTTTTTTTGTTGAATACATTAATCTTGAGAAACCTGATTATCCTCCCATATTACGATGGCTGCTAATAGTTACTATGTTGCGCAATTGCTTCGAAGCACCCACCGAGGGGTACGAGGATGAGATCGTTATTTCCGGAAAATCACCGAGGAATAACATTTGAGAATCAGCATGGTCTTCGACATCTTGTCCAAAAACAGAGCTATTATTTTGGGAAATGATAAAGGAAGACCCACATGCTCACATCCGTTATTTCAACAAGATCACTCTACAATGATGATTCCGAAGTACCAATTACGTTTTTTTCGGTTTTTTTAAAAACTTATGCTTTTCCCGTTTTCTCTCGAAGGGCAGCCCGGATATGGCTTGAAAAAGTAACCCCCTCGGTCGATTGAAACATGGGAGATCTTGTGTTTCGAAAATTTATTAACAAAATTTTCTCTCCCTCTAAAACGAAAAAATCTCAGAAATGAATCACGGTGATTTCAGCAAAATTTGATTTGTGACGTTTTATGAGGGCTTGGGATCGTTTCAATTGATTCTTTTAAGGGGATTGCCCTCATCACGGGTTTTCAGAAATGCATCAACTCGATACATTATATAATTTTTCAAGCCAAATCCGGGCTGCCCCCTCGAGGGAAAATGGGAAAAGCATAAGCTTTACCGACGTACTCGGGACGTTCGGGAACTTCATCGTAGAAGTGATCTTGTTGAAATATCGGATGTGGGCATGAGGATCTTCTTTGTCATGTCCGAAGAATTGCTTGTTTTGAACGAGGTTAAGCAGACCGTGCTTAAGCTCAAAGTTGTCCGCGGTGATTTCGGGCACAACGATGGCATCCTCGTAACCCGCGGTGGGTGCTTCAAGCAACTGAGCCATAGTCCGGTTATCATCCATCGGAGCTAGTGGATCTGGATTTTCAATTGGTTCTTCGAGATTAAATTGTTCAACAACAGGTGGTGGGGCCTGGTGTTGTTGATTATGAAGATTACGAGTTTGGGAACGAGTGTGCATACACTAAGAAAGAAAATTTACACTAATTTTTTTTTGTTCTTTTTGGTTTATCAAAAGTAAATTCACAATTTATTTTAATAACGGACAACGAAAAAGACAACTTAAACCTAATAATCGACAAGCTTCTCGGTAACTCTTCGAAAAGAAAAACGCACAAAGGAGCGGAGGAATAGGAAAGCGCGAAGCTATTAAAAACCTTTTTCCTTTAGGGTCGTAGTTCCTAGGAACAACCCGCCTTATACCCCTCTTAGAGTTTGTTTATCTTTTAAAAGGTGAACCGTACCTCGCAAGTGACACAAAAGGCAAGTTTTTAAATCTTTTGTTCGAGTTGGGAACCAACAAGTTCACCGGAAGTTATTATGATAATACCTCAATTGAGAATATTATATTTTGGTATTTTTACCAATTTGTGAATTTTATTTATAATTAAAGACAATGTTTTTATCTTTTTGGTTTTTTTTAATAATATTCACAGATTCAAACACTTCTTGACAAACGTAACAAAAATCGGTTTCACAACCTCCCCGGCAGCGGCGTCAAAAATTTGATTTGAAATTTTATAAACTATATATAATATATATATAATAAAATATATAATAGAAAAACACAATCAATGATCAATAAAACCGAGGAGTAGTATAGAATATCCCCAGGTCGTTTATCCCCAACGAGGCTGGACTGGAGAATCGATACAGTCGGAAGATTGGAGTTTGAATAAGAGAAATGATTTGAGAGTGTGGAAAGCTGAGTTAAACAATAATAAACAAAAACGATTAAGAAAAACCTAAAAATTATGAAATTAAGCTAAAAAACGAGAGCATGAATCCCGAACAAGGGGTTAAAAAAAAAACCCCTAAAATCTCAAATAAACCCTACAAGAAATTTTTACTTCTAAACTACCTAGGGGACAATAATGAAGAATGAAAAATCACTAGACAAAAACGAGGTCGTTTGACTACCAAAAACGAGTCAAGACAAGTACACGTACCCGAGCCCCGTTCTTTAAAAAATCAAAAGTTTGGGAAAAATTACCCTAACAGGAAGTTTTCTATTTTTCCTCACGTTAAAATAGACTAAGAAAATTTTCTTAAAAAGAAAAATATTTTTTTGATAATTTTTGTATTTTTTATGAATTTTTAAAACTTTTAACTAAATTAAATTATAAAAAATACTAAACTATTTTTAAAAATTCTGAAAAAATTACTAAAATTACTAGACCTAAAATCCTACCTAAGAAAAATAAGAAACCCAAAATTCGGCTTATAAATAAGCCGAAAATAAGCTCGAAATAGCTTATAGCTTAAAGGGCTAAATCAGGGTTAAATACTAAACCACTTGGGACTCTAACGTAGAAGTCCCAAGGGCACAGCGGTAAGGGTGTTGGTTATAAAGGGGTGTATTGAGGGTTGAGGCCCGGGTTCGAGCCTTGCTCACCCGGGTTTCCCCTTATCTCCCCTTTTTTTTTACAAAAACTTTTCAAACAAACTTGTTAAGCTCCTTGAGCTTAACAATTTTTCATAATACTATTTTTTTTGAAATAACCTAAAAATAATCTGAAAAAGAGCTTTTAGTTTGGCAGTTTTGCTATATTTAGCTTAAAGCAAATATGCTTTTTCTCTTGACTTTTTATAGACTACAAAGGCAAACTTTTTGAACAAATAAGCTAAAAGGGCCCTAATAAGCACGTATGAACTAAAATCTAGCAACTAAATAAGCTAAAAAAAGCTAAACTAGACAGAAAGCTTAAACAAGCTTAAAAGCAAATATGGCTTTTTCTTTGGCTGTTAACACACAATAAGCAAGAGGAAAGAGAATAATAAGCAAACTAGGGTAACTAACACACTTAATAAGCAACTAAGGACACAAAGGCATCAATCAAAAAGCACAAAATAAGCTAGAACAGGAATAAGCTATTTCCTACACTATGCTAAATAAAAACAGTCAAGTCCCTACTTTAAACTTAAAAATAAGCTACCTAGGGGGCTTCCTAAGGTCTACAAATAAAGGGGCTTATAAAAGAGCTTATTGGCTTTTTAGAAAAGCCAAAAGCTTGGGCTGAGGCCTTCTAATAAGCTAGGACAGAAGGCTTAAAGATAAGCCCCTAGCACCAGGGGAAATGAACTAAAAAAAATGGGGGCTTAACTTGACAGCTTGAAATAAGCTGTCAAATAAGCTTAAAATGAAAAACTTAGTTAAAACAGATGAAAAGAGGCTTATGAAAAGCTTATATTCAAAATTCCATTTTCTAAAAACAAAGTAAACATGCTGATTTTTTCTTTTGAAAAAGGACTTTTTCTTATACTAAAAGATGACACAAAAATCTTTTTGGCAGTTTTGACTTAGGTAACTAATGACTCAAAACACTTTTTAAAACTTGTTTAGACTTCACAAATGACACACTTTGAAACCTAAAACTCAAGTTTTCTAAATCTTAAGCAAATAAGCTTTTTGACTCTTCCTTAAATCTAACAGACTTGAAAAAACTATGAGAAAACTTAAAAAACACTACTTTGGACTTAAAAACTTGGAAAACAGACTCCACTTGGCTTAATGACTTAAGCCAAAGTTGGACAATTGACACCAACCCATAACCTTGCATTTTTGACCCATTTTGGGCTTAACCCAAACACCCTCTTATATTTTAAAAACTGGATTTTAAAACTTAAAAAGACTGAATTAAGCTCAAACTTTTGAAGTCAACTATCAATTATGCAGTAATAAGCACTAAAAAGTAAAAAGCAAAAAGAGATAAGCATTTTCATAAACTAATAAGCAAAAAGTAGAAGTAAGCTTTTTAGGCAGTTTTTAGGCAAATGATAAGTGAATGATACAAGAGCAACTAAAAAGCATTTTTAAGCATCACAAAACACAAATAAGCACAATAAGTCATGAATAAGCTGAAAATAAGCCACAATAAGCAATGCTACAGTAAAAATAAGCTAAAATTTAAAAAGAAAGCATACCTTTGATCCTTGCTCAAAACAGGATTATGAGTACCTAAATAAGCTCTAAAACCTACCCATTAGCTTATAAATAAGCTAGACTAAGCATACCAATGAGCCATCCATTTTTGCTCATTCATCCTTTATCAAACAGTGACTTTTTTTCTTTTAAATTCTTCTTAAATTTTTGTATCAAAGCTTTTAAAAAACAGGTTAAAGTGCTTATATTAAAAGCTTATATGGTTTTTTAAAGAGACACAAGTAACTTAGAACACAATGTAAAACTAAACTGAATTTTCATTAAAAAGAGTGTACAAGTACATTAAGTTAAAAATTAAACTGAACTAAAACTACACACTTAAAAACTACTAACTTTCTAACTAGTTTGCCTCAATGGCTTACAAGAGCTTAAATAGAAAAATGAGCTAGGGTTTCCACTTTTGTCTTCTCTCCTTGTGTGCTTCTTAAATAAGCAGCCCAGCTTCTTGTATATGTGCTTGTTATGCTTTGTATGTGAGGAAAAAAAACTTCAATCAATATTGGCCATTGGTTTGCCTTTGAGCCCAAGGTGCTTCATCACGACCCTTAAAATCTTATCCAATAGTTGTTGAGGGGATTGCCAACTTGTCAAGGAGTCATGTGGGGTGTGGGGTAAGTGGTGGTGACCATTTTGGACAATTGTGAACAGTGAACGAGGTGAATGAAAGTGACAGAGGGAGGGTTTTGTTTTTGGCTGGAATGGGTTGAAAAAGATATACAGTAATTCAATTTCCAGTTGTGGGTTTGTGGTTTTGTCAAAACTATCCCCTCAAGTATATACTTATCTTTGCAATTGCAGTCCTTGTGAGGGTAACAGGTTTGGGGATTTGACATGTTTAGTCCCTCATTGTTATGAGGGACTTTGCATCACACGTCCTTTTTTTGTTATAAGTTCTTTCCATTGGCAGAAACAACCCTTGTGGTTAATACTTTAGTGAGTTGGCAGTTTTAGCCCTTGCAAGAATTTTCTTCTTTTCCCTTCATAAAATAAGTTTAGGGACTTGGCAATTATAGTCCCTAAACTTATTTTTCTTCACTTGTGGCTTCGGGTTTGTCGGGGTTGACTTTGGTTGACTTTTTCATACTTGGGCTTTGTCTTGACTTTGTCTTTTTCAAGCTTTTCCATTCCGTGCTCGGTTTTGTTGTTTTGGCTTCATTTTTCGTGCTTTTCTTAGATATCCTTTCCTGCACAACACAATTAGCAAAACAAGCATATATTTGGCATTTTAAGTCCGTTTTTGGTTATTTTAACTTGTTTTTAAAGGTAAAAGGTGTGTGTAATTAAACACATACCACGAGGCTATGAACTCACCTTAACAGGGAAATCTGATTGATGGCAAAAGTATATCAAGTGAAAGTAACGGCCTCGTCACGCAACCTGGGGTAATATGTCAAGTCTTAGTTTGATTGTTTAGGTTTTAAAACTTTATAGAGTTTAACATACATATTTGACTTATTAATTTATGGAATTATTGTATCACTGTTTGGGCTATTATAATTCAGAGGTCATGCAGTATCGTTTGAGGAACTAGGAGTCAGGGCACTTTAAATCGTAAACCCAGCAAACTCGTCAAAACAAATACCCAAATAGAACCCCTCACATGAAATTCCCTAATAACGTGATACGCTAAGATTTTAAGTTTCTTCAAAAGCAAGTCGAGGATAAGTTATGTTAATTATATAAAGTAATTGTTTTATAATGCGTCGATCGTTGATTAATAACGATAATTGTGTCGGGTTTTAATAAAATCGAGTCTTATAATATTAATATATATTTTTATAATTTATATAAAAATATTATATTTTATATTTTTAAGTTTGCAAAAATAGCAATATATACTCTCGATTTATAAACTTTTACAAGTTTAGTCCTTTATATATAAAGTACATATAATTTAAACCTTTAACTTTGAAACTTGGCAATATAGGTCCTTATAGTTATAACTTTGGAAAATTACTTTTTCAGCCCCTCTAGTTATAAATTTTAGAAAGTTATGATATATACCCTTGGCATGGAAATAATTTACAAATCAAGTCCAAAAAGCCATGCATGCTTATTTTAGGATTCCAAATGATATTTTCAGGTTATAGCTAATTACAATAAGCAAAAATAAGATGCTTTAACGTAACAAAAGTTTATAAAAAGGATTCGTTAGCTAGAAAATCAAAATGGGTTGTTTTTAGGGTTTTAATCAAAAACACATAGGTTTGAGGATTCAAGGCTTCAAACAAGAGTTTATATATGATCTTAAGAGTAATATGAACATTAGAAAATAGATTATGAGCTTATTAAACAAGATTATAAGCTTACTTGAGCTAAAATAGGTCGAAATAGGGTTTTTGGGTTTGTACGCCTAGAAACGCCTTCAATGGCTTCTTTCTCTTGATTCTTGGCTTCTATTTTGATCTTAGGGACCTTCTACTTCTTCCTTGTCTTCCTTGCTTCTGATAGAACTTGGTTTGAACTTAGATTTAAGGTGGAAAAGAGTTGTGAGGATGAAATGAAAGTGTATATATGTGTTCGGCTTATATAGGTCTCAAATGACTTAGGGGCCAAGTTTTCTTAGAGTAGGTACCAAGATTACTTGGTGTGGTGGCCAAGGACTATCATGGTGACTAATAGAAAGCTAGGGTGAGGTGTAGGGAGGTGGTGATGGTTCAAAAATCAATGATGGTGACAAGTAGCTTACTTAGTATGCAACTTGTGGTAGTAGCTTATAAGGAGGTAATGGAGGTGCTTGTAAGGTGCTGGAGTGATGGTGATGTGGTGGTGCGGTCATGGTGATGAAGGTGGTGGTGAGTCATAGAGGAGCTTGAGGTGTTTATTTAGTTTATACATGGCTGTTTTTGGACATCCAAAATCAGTCCTGGTAATTTGGTTGCCATTTACAAACCGTAATTCCAATCAACCTCAAACCAGTAAGCATGGTTAGATATTTTAGTCCTCTACAACTTTTAGTTTTACATATTCTGGGGTTACTATACAAAAATTTAGAGATAACAATCATTTACTACAGGTGTGCAGAATTTGCGCACCTTTGCCATTTCGGCTATAACTAATTTATCCGACGTCGAATCGGGGTGATTCAATTGGCAAAATGATCACAAGACATATGGCTACAACCTAGTGTTTTTAGTTAATACCCATAACCTACTGATTTTGCCTAGATCTTATGTTTTATTAACGGATCAGATTCTAAAAACTATAAACTAGTTTAAGGTGTAATGGGTTTGCTATGGTTTTATGATTTTGGTTTAGGGTTAGATTGTAACATCCGAGAATTTTCGAATTTTGAATGACGATTTCAATCTTTGACTTTTAGGGTCTGGCTTGACTTATAAGAACGACCATCTAAATCACGTATTCACGACTCGGACTCTAAAGCAATTTGATGTGAAATGATATTTCAGACAACTTTTCAGTTTTACCCGTACATTGAGCTTTAGAAGGTTGTACTAGGGTTTAGGAGGGAAAAGATATTCAAAAGTTTAGTATTGTAACTTGTACACATGCTTTGAACATTTGTACACTTGTTTTGACATGGAATTAAGGTTTTTGGAATAAACGTTAACGTCTAATGCTTGTTGTGGAATAACATTTTAAATGGTATGTTAAATGGATAACGTACATGGTAAAAATGATATTTAAACATAGACTTGACATATTAGGATGTTTACATAATGTAAACATAGTTGTAGTTGGCATTGGTTGTTGCATGAGCTCGTTTAGTTTGCTATGTAAGTTACATTATATAATGGATGGACTAAAGCAAAAAAAATATTCCCATGAAATGGTTGCTTCTAATTTAATAGATGAATAATTGCATAGAGGAAAATTGTGGGTTGTTATATCTCCCTCCCTTAAAAGAAATCTCGTCCCGAGATTTAATTTGATGCTAGAGTGATGTTTGAAAACAGATGTGGATACTTGGCACGAATTTCATCTTCGCGTTCCCACGTAAATTATGGTCCTGTTTTAGAGTTCCATCTTACTTTGACTATAGGGATACGAATTTACTTTAGTTGTTTGACTTATTGGTCCATGATTTCTATTGGTTCTTCCACAAAATTAAGTTTGTCATCGAGCTGAAGTTCTTTCATTGGAATAACAAGGGATTCGTCAGATAGGCATTTCTTTAAATTAGAAACGTGGAAGGTATTGTGGACATTACTGAGTTCTTCAGAAAGCTCAAGTTTGTATGCCAATGGGCTAATCCAATCAAGGATTTTAAATGGTCCAATGTACCAAGGGTTAAGCTTTCCTCGCTTTCCAAATCGGATGACACTTTTTGAGTCGGACACTTTTAACATAAACACAAAAAATCTCCCAACTGAAATTCTAAAGGCTTTCGCCTTATACTGGTGTAATTTCTTTGTCTGTCTCTTGCAGCTTGCAAGAGTTGTTGGATTTGTACTATCTTTTTGATGGTTTCATGGATTATTTCTGGTCCGGTTAGTTGGACATCTCCAACTTTGGCCTAGTAAACAGGTGATTGGCACTTTCGACCATAAAGTGCCTCGAATGGTGCTGCCTTAATACAGGCATGGTAACTGTTAATGCAGGAAGATTCTACTAGTGGTAAGTGTCTCTTCCATCCTTTTCTAAAATCTATCGCGCAAGTACATAGCATATCCTTGAGAGTTTAAATGGTCCTCTTGCTTTGTCTTTCAGTCTGCGAATGGTATGAATGCGAAATCACTTTTGTATAGGTCTCCATTCCCTGATGACGACAAAAAATTGCTCGGCGGATGTCCCTAGGAAGGTCCTAACGATGCGTGAAGAGATAAGAGATGATATTACTATCGTCTTTTCGTCTTAAGATTTGGTATAAGATGGTGTCGACTTTATAGTAAGATGGCGTAAGTGTTTACTTGGTTATTATGATTATTAGTTTGGTTCCTCACGATAAATATGCACACAAAACTTGATAAAATTTATAGAATTGTTTCTTGACAATAAGTTTTTAGGGTGACTATTCTCAGCATGGCAATGTCTTCTTAATAAACATAGATGTCAGCCAGTAAATACAAAGAGAAACTCAACCCTTTATATATATTAAATATAATAAATATATAATAAGAGTTAAAAACCTCAATGTAGTAAATCCGGAAGTATGATTCCCGGGTCGTTATCCCCAACGAGGAATGCAATTGAAAGTCGATTGACGTTTTGATAATCGATGCTTGAATGGACCAAGATTTAGATTGGTTTTCTAAAACTATGGGAAAATTAAGGTAAACACTTAAAAACAATTAAGGGAAAACTATTTTAAACTAAAAACGCAAAACGGGGATCCTAAAAACGCGACATAAAAACCTTAAATTATCAAAATTAAATCCTAAAGATTTTTTGAATTTATATAGTCCAAAATAACTAACAGATAAAGAACTAAAAAACTAACCAAAAACGAAAGTGGATTTAGGGCTTAAAACACTAAAGCCGTGAACGAGATTCATACCCGCTTTTTAAAAAATCAAATTGCAATTTTAAAACGCCTACGAAAGCAAATCTAATTTTCCTAAGTCCTAAATGTTAAATGAATTTTTTAAAAAAGAATTATATTTTTTTTGACTTTTTTATAATTTTTTATGAATTAAAAACGATTTTAATGAAATTAAATGTTTAAAAATACTAAACTAATTATAAAAATTCTGAAAAAATCCTGAAAAGTGCATTGAACAATACTGGATATAATAAAAATAAGGGTGAGAAAATAGCTTATCAAATAAGCTGTTAAATAAGCTAAAATAGCTTATTTAGCAAATGGGCTAAAAACGTGTATAAATAATTGATTTTGCAACAATAAACCGAAAAAGACCCAAGGGCGAGTTGGTATAGTGTGTGTGTTGTGTAAAAACGTTAGGTAAAGGTTGGTTGAGGTCAGGGGTTCAAGCCCTGCTCACCCCTGACTTCCCAACTTCCCCAATGTTTTTTAAAAGCCATTTTTTACAACTTTTTAAAAGACTTAAAAATAAGCAACTTTTAGAAAACAACTTTTTATATAAGCCACAAATAAGCACAAAATTAAGCTGAAAAGGTGACAGAATAAGCTATATTATACTAAGCCTTAAAACACTAAACTGCTTTGGCTATTTAAGCACTAATAAGAAAATGAAAAAGAAGAATAAGATAACACAGATAATAAGCAATTTTGAACAAAAATAAGCAACTAAGATAAGCTAGAATGACAAATTCACTAAAAAGCTATAAAACTTAAAAAAAATTAAACTAAAGGCAAATAACTAAAATAAACTCTAAACTGAAGGAATAAGCTAAAATGGGCTTAAACTAACCTAATAAAGATAACTTAACCTAAAATGAAGCAAATGCAATAAACTAATAAGCCTAAATAAGCAAATACGCTTTTTGGCCAAAACTGATAAGCAAACAGCCAAAAGGGGACTTTTCAAGCTTAAAAATAAGCTAGCAAACAGATCCTTATGGCTTAGTGACTTATACCACTAAAAAGCTTGGCCAAAAAGCAACAATAAGCAACAAAGAAAAAGCAGTTTGAAATTCAAATAAGCATTTAAAAAGCTTTATGAAAAAGCTATCTCACACAGATTCAACACTTAGAAATTTTTTTGCAATCTTCACAAAACACCACTTTTGAGCTTAAAAATAAGCACTTAAACAGAACCTTATGAACTTATAACCCACAAACAGATTAACTTTGGACCTCAAAGAACACATATCAACAATCAAAAGAGAGTTTAAAATTCACAATAAGCCATAGAAAGCACATGAAAAAGCAAGCAATTTCTCAAAAATTTTGAACACTTAGCAATTTTTTGACAGACTTGGGAAAAATGCAAACCTATTGACTTTAATTCTAAGGTATTTTAACACTTGCATAAACACAAAAACATCACAAAATCTCAATAATCAAAAGCATAACCAAATAAGCAAATAAAATGAGCTTTAACCTCACATATTCAAACCACAAACTCTTAAAACCTTGATTTTGAGTTTTAACACTTAAAAACCTAAACAAACTTAATCTTAGGACTAATCTAAGCTAAACTAAATTGACCCAAGAGTAAAAACTTATATTTGACCCATTTTGACCCATTTTAAAGCTTGACCCAAACACTCCTTAAAAACTATTTTGGCATTTTTAAAGAGATTAATGCTGATTTAAAGCACAAATTCAAAAGACCAGATATTAAATAAGTTAAATAAGCAATATTAAGCAAATTTTAATAACCAATAAGCACTCAAATAAGCTGAAACATATTATGCAATATTAAGCTACTTTAAGACAAATTTTTAAGAAAACTTTAAACAAATGATTTCTAAACTATAAGATAAGCAAGATAAGCACCAAACATTATAAGCAAACATAAATAAGAAAATATAAGCAATCAATAAGCATAAATAAGCAGTTGAATAGTAAATAAGCTAAAAATAGAAAAATGAAGACTTACAAAGCCCTTGCTTAAACAGGGCAAATGAGCTCAAAAGAGCTTATCTACAAGCTCTAGCTTATCAAAGATAAGCTAGTGACAGCAATAAGCCCTTCCCTTTTTGGCTTATCTTCTGTTTGAGCATTTTGAGTTATTTTTGGTGAAATAAGCTTAAACCTTACAAACTATGAAAGAGTTTGTAAGACTTAAGTAAACAGCTTAAGAATGTTATAAAAAGAGCTTTTGTGAGCTTATAAAACAGTTTAAAAACATTAAACGCTTTAACTTAAAATAAGATTTTAATAAAACTAAGCTTTCATTAAACTTCAAATCTGAGTACAAAGAAATTACAATAAGCTAATTTAAGACTAATATAAGCTGAAAAAAAAACTAAAAACTAAGTGCCCAAGGGCTTACAAATGACATATATTTATACTAAGCAAATAAAGGTTCTAGGTCTTGTGCTTTGTTTGTAAGAGCTCTTGCGGGTGTGTTTGTTGTGTGAGAGCCTTCAAAGTCTCATCATAGCCATTAAAATTGAGTAGTCCCCAAGTCTCTTGATCTTCACCATTGATTTCTTGTCTTGTTCCTTGGACGAATAGGGGGTTAGGGGATTGTCAAAGTGGCAATAAACCCATATGAGGTATGCAGAGGGGTTGGTTGACAAGGTGGAGAGGAAAGGAGAATAGTGTTTTGTCTGGTGTACAGGATAAGACACACGATTTGGGAGATAATGAACAATGTTCGCAGCCCTTTGAAGTTAGGAAAAGCAAGATGGCCCTTAGTTTATATAGTTGTATGCATCCATAAGTCCTTAGCTTTGCAAATTTGGTCCTATGAGGTTTTTATAAATGCTAGCACCATTAGTCCATAGAGGCTAGATGTGTAAAGGATAAAAGAGGTAACAGTTAACAAGTTTATAAGTGTTGTTTGGGCCTAGGACTTGGGCCGAGTGTAATTAAAAAAGTGTTGGGCTTTTTTGGAGTTTTTAAGGTTTGTAATATATAAGTGGGCTGACCCGGGCCCACTAGGTGGGTACAGGTGGGCCCACTTTTGACAATTTAGGTTTTCGGGTTCGGTTTTCAATGCTTTTTCCAATGCCACTTCCTGGGGTTGACTTTGACTTTGACTTTGTCTTTTTTTTTGTACTTCTCCAATGTCTTTCCCGTCTCAGTATGCTCGGTTTTGTCGTTTTGGCTTCGATTTTGTCCTCTTCTTGGACATCCATTACCTGCATAATACAAATGCAAAACATACAAATACGATGTATTTTTGGTATGTTTTTGGTCATTTAAGTCTTTTTTTAGTGGTCAAAGGTATGTGTAATTAAACACATACCATATAATTGAGGATTAATGATGCGGTGCTTATTTTCGTCATAATAGTGTTATAATTTCATAAAAAAAATTTAAATTTTTAAAAAAATAAATGGGAAAAAACAATAAAAAAAGTGTCTTATATGAATAAGTATAGAATTTAAGTAAGTTTGACAAAAATTTTCACAACACATTGATTTGATAGATAACTTGAAATTTATTCGCACAGTACAATGAGAATTCCTAAAGAAAATAGATCCTAAGATAGTTCCAACTTGAAGTTCACTAGGCAAGGCGAGAAGATTTTGTCTTTATGCATTGAATAGGTCCTTATAGTTATAACTTTAGAAAAATGATATTTTCAGCCCCTCTAGTTATAAATTTTAGAAAGTTATGATATATACCCCTTCCATGAAAATAATTTACAAATCAAGTCCAAAAAGCCACGCAAGCTTATTTTAGGATTCCAAATGATATTTGTAGGTTATAGCTTATTAGAATAAGCAAAAATAAGATGTTTTAACGTAACAAAAAGGATTCGTTAGCTAGAAAGTCAAAATAGATCATTTTTAGGGTTTTAATCAAAAACACATGGGTTTGAGGATTCAAAGCTTCAAACAAGAGTTTATATATAATCTTAAGAGTATTATAAACATTCTAAAGCAGATTATGAGCTTATTTAACAAGATTATAAGCTTGCTTGAGCTAAAATGGGTCGAAATAGGGTTTTCGAGTTCGTACGCCTAGAAACGCCTTCAATGGCTTCTTTCTCTTAATTCTTGGCTTCTATTATGATCTTAGGGACCTTCTACTTCTTCCTTGGCTTCCTTACTTCTGCTAGAACTTGGTTTGAACTTAGATTTAAGGTGGAAAAGAGTTGTGAGGATAAAATGAAAGTGTATGGGTGTATTCGGCTTATATAGGGCTCAAATGACTTAGGGGCCCAGTTTTCTTAGAGTAGGAACCAAGATTACTTGGGGTGGTGTCTAAAGTCTATCATGGTGACTAACAAGAAAGCTAGGGTGAGGTGTAGGGAGGTGGTGATGGTTTAAAAATCAAAGATGGTGACAAGTAGCTTACTTAGTGTGAAACTTGTGGTAGTAGCTTACAAGGAGGTGATGGAGGTGCTTGTAAGGTGCTGGAGTAATGGTGATATAGTGGTGAAGGCATGGTGATAAAGGTGGTGGTAAGTCATGGAGGAGCTTGAGGTGTTTATTTAGTTTATACATGGCTTTTTTTAGACAGCCAACATCAGTCCTGAGAATTTGATTGCCATTTACAAACCATAATTCCAATCAACCTCAAACCAGTGAGTATGGTTAGATATTTGAGTCATCTACAACTTTTAGTTTTACATATTCAATGTTACTATACAAAAATCTAGAGATAACAGCCATTTACTACAGGTGTGCAAAATATGCGCACCTTTGCCATTTCGGCTATAACTAATTCATCCGACGTCGAATCAGGGTGATTCAATCGGAAAAATGATCACAAGACATAGGGCTACAACCTTTAGGTTTGTACTTATATCTAAAACCTAACTGATTTGCCCAGATCTTATGTTTTATTAAACGATCAGATTTGAAAACTATTAATAAACTAGTTTATAAGGTGTAATGGTTTGCTCAAGGTTTTTATGATTTTGGTTTAGGGTTAGATGAATTAGGGTTTTAGGATTAGGGTTTAGAATGATTTAGGGTTTAGGAGTTGTGCATTGGGTGTTTGTACCTTGTGTTACAGTGATGGTAAGATATAAACATGATTTAGGAGGTAAAATGACCTAGTTTGTATTTCATGCACAATTGACTCGTACATTAAGCTTTAGAAGGTTGTACTAGGGTTTAAGAGGGAAAAGATATTCAAAAGTTTGGCATTGTAACTTGTACACATGCTTTGAACATTTGTACACTTGTTTTGACATGTAATTAGGGTTTTTGGAATAAACGTTAACGTATAATGCTTGTTTTGATATAACGTTTTGAAAAGTACGTTAAATGGACAATGTACTTGGTAAAAATGATATTAAGATATAGACTTGACATATTAGGATGTTTACATGATATAAACATAGATATAGATGGCATTGGTAGAGGTTGCGTGAGCTCGTTTACTTTAGAGATGCAAGTTACGTTGCATAATGAGATAGAGCAAAAATTTCCCTGTAAAAAGGTGGTATATATATAATAGATGGATATTACATTGATGAAAATTACGGGTTGTTATAACCTCAATCGCTTCTTCTTCGACTAATTCATCATCTTCTAATGGTGATGTTTTAGATGGGGGAGGAGTTTCATTGTTTGTTTGTTAAGTATTATGTAAGCTTTACTATTTTGCGAATATCCTAGGAAAATACCTTTGTACGACTTTGGGTCGAACTTGGTGAGGTAATTTTTTGTATTAAGAATAAAACATTTACTTCCGAATACTCTAAAATAGTTAAGGTTTGGTTTCCTACCTCTTAACAACTCGTATGGAGTTTTTCCTAAAATACGTCTAATGGAAACTCTGTTAATTATATAGGTTGACGTATCGACCGCATTACAACAAAATTTTTGAGGTATGGATTGTTCGTTTAACATGGCTCTACTCATTTCTTGTAGAGTGTATTTTTTCTGTCTACTACCCCATTTGATTGTGGAGTACGAGGAGCGAAAAAATTGTGAGATATCCCATTTAGATCATAATAATTTCTGAATTGTACTTCATTATCAAATTCCCGACCATGATCCGTTCTAATTGATACAATGGAACATCCTAATTTATTTTGGATCATTTTGCTAAATATTTCGAATTTTTCGAAGGCTTTGATTTTATTTGCTAAAAATATAGTCCATGCGAATCGAGAATAATCATCTATGATTACTAAGGTATAACGATTCCCTCCATAGCTTCGTATGGCGGAAAGGCCAAACAAATCCATGTGAAGTAGTTATAAGAATCTAGTTGTTGAAACTATATTTTTAGCCTTGTGACTTGCATGAGCTTGCTTTCCGATTTTGCAAGCATCATAAAAATGTCGGTCGTATTTAAGTTTTGGTAGATTTCTAACTAGTTCTTTAGATGTTAATGATTGAATTAGTTGCATATTAACGTTACCTAATCTCCTATGCCATAGTGTGGAGTTTTTGTCTAATGTTGAAAGGCATATTCTGTCTTTCGGTTTATTTCCTAGTTTCATTACATATCCTTTCCTAATTCCTTTACCTATAGCCTTTTCGTCTTTGATTATTTCACTATCGTGTTCGGTAAATATTACTTTGCATTTGTTATCACATATTTGACCTACACTAAGCAAGTTATATGTTAAGTTATCTACGTGCTCAACATTTTCAATTATTAGGGAGTCTTGAGAAATCGTACCTTTGCCTATGATTTTACCGCGCAAGTTGCTCCCAAAAATTACGTTTCCTCCGTTGTACGCTTTGTATGAAGAAAACAACTTTCGATTACCGGTCATGTGTTTTGAGCATCCACTATCTTTAATCCACTCATCGGGTTCCAAGTTTATTCCTAAGCATATTTCATCGGGCGCTTGAGCTACAAGACAAGTTTCATCTTTAGTCTTTTCCACTTCATCTTCTCCATTGTCGCTCCATGCTCCTCCAATAAATGCTCTTTGATCGTTGTTCTTTGGCGGCTTTGAACATTCTCCAATGAGGTGATTTGGATCACCACATCTAAAACATTTTCTTTCACTTTTACCATAACCATCATTTCTACTTCTTTGGAATGTTTTTCTATCGCCTCGTGGTTGTCTTACAAATCTTCCTCGTCTCTTGAAGAATTTCTTGAATTCCTTTACGGCCATAGCATACTCTTCGTCTTCACTATCGGAGCTTGAGCTATCTTCATCACTTACTTCCTTTTTCACCTTTAATGCAAGAGATCTACTTTGTTCTTTCTTGCCTTTGACCGTTTCTGAATGATAACAAGTTTAGACGTCTCAGGTCCATTGTCGCTTATATGTCATAGGTTGCTCAATTAACTGAAGATAAACATGCTAAATAGGGTCAAACAAAGGTTAAGTGAACATAATGTCATAGGCTTTAGTTTAATAGTTGAGTATAAGTTCAATAGTGTGTTAATTTTGTTATACACCATAAGTGTAATAATTGCCAATAAGTACATCTTATTATGGCAATAAAACATTATTATTTGTGAACTACAAGTTATCATAATGGTAATTAAATGCAACGAATACAATTATCATGGAAAAACATTTATTATTGCCCTTAAGCTCATAAAAATCAATACGTTAAATGGAATCATAGTAGTAACATTGGTTGAAGGAACACATGTCCCCATGGAAACGGTAATCTTGCCAAGGTTACCCATTAAGTCAAATATAATATGTTTGGCTACCCCATGAAGGGTATACCAACGGAGTCCGTCACCCCAAATAGCATCTATCCATATTCGCGTTCAATCGCAATGCAAGTAATTAATGATTCCTGTAATATGGAAATGGTAAACACTAGAAGGTACTTAGCAAATAAAACATATATGGATAGATATAGTTGGAAAGCATTTGTTATTCATGGTTTATAACTGTATACCCCATCGCGGGTTATAAGATCTATCCATAATATTCGCGTTCACTCGCAAGTGACTAATGGTTCATGATTAAGAAATATTGGCAGTAAAGGTGACTTGGGCAATAATAAATCAGGATAACATACAGTTGGAAAAATACTCGCATTCATGGTTTATAGCATGTATCCCCCTCGCGGGTTTATGAAACATTTAAAATAGTTAAATGCGAGGCTATAAAATCACCTTAACAGGGAAATCTGATTGATGACAAAAGTATATGAAATGAAAGTAACGACCTCATCACGTAACCTGAAGGTAATATGTCAAGTCTTAGTGTGATTGTTTATGTTTTCAAAACTTTATAAAGTTTAACATACATCTTACTTTGATTTATTAATTTATGGAAATATTGTATCACTGTTCGGGCTATCATAATTCAGAGGTCATGCAGTAAACATTTGAGGAGCCAGGACACTTTAAATTATAAATCCAGCAAACTCATCAAAATGTATACCCAAATGAAACCCCTCACATGAAACTCCCTAGTAACGTGATACGTTATAGATTAAATGATAAGATTTTATCATTTTAGGTTTCTTCAAAAACTAGCGGATGATAAATTAGGTTATATTTATAACATAATTGTTTTATAACGTTTCGATCGATGAATGATAATGACAAATGTGTCGGGCTTTAATAAAATCGAGGTTTATAAAATATATTTTTATAACTAATATAAAAATATTAAATTTTATACCTTTAAGAATGTAAAATGGCAATATACACCCTTGGTTTATATATATTTACAAAGTTAATCCTTTTAACATATCTTTTAAAATCTTTAAACCTTTAACTTTCAAGTATGCCAAAACAACCCCTAAATTTTAACTTTAGGATAATTATATTTTCAGCCCCTCTAGTTATAAGTTTCAAGAATTTACAATATATATCCCTTTGCATGAAATGTTTTGCGTAACAAGTCCAAAAACCATAATATTGATATTTTTCAATATAGAAAGTAATTTACAGGTTATAGCTTATTATAATAAGCTAAAATAAGTTAGAGTAAATAAGTTTTATGAGCTTGAAGCTTATGAAAAGAGCTTGTGAGCTTAAAAATCTAAAACGGGTTCGTTTGGTTTAGGAAAACCAAAACGCATGGGTTTGTGGTTCAAGGCTTAAAAAAGTGACTTACACATGATCTAATAAAGCTAATGAAAGATCTAAGACGAAGTAAAAGCTTATAGAACAAGGTGAGGGCTTACAAAATTGTAGATGGTTGAAAAAGAGGGTTTTCGGGTTCGTACGCCTAGAAACGCCTTCAATGGCTTCTTTATCTTGATTCTTGGCTTCTATTATGATCTTAGGGACCTTATACTTCTTCATTAGCTTCCTTACTTCTGCTAGAACTTGGTTTGAACTTAGATTTAAGGTGGAAAAGAGTTGTGAGGATGAAATTAAAGTGTATGTGTGTGTTCGGCTTATATAGGGCTCAAATGACTTAGGGGCTAATTTTTCTTGGAGTATGCACCAAGATTACTTGGTGTGGTGGCCAAAGGCTGTCATAGTGACTAATAGAAAGCTAGGGTGAGGTGTAGGGAGGTGGTGATGGTTCAAAAATCAAAGATGGTGACAAGTAGCTTACTTAGTGTGCAACTTGTAGTAGTAGCTTATAAGGAGGTGATGGAGGTGCTTGTAAGGTGCTGGAGTGATGGTGATGTAGCGGTGAGGTCATGGTGATGAAGGTGGTGGTGAGTCATGAAGGAGCTTGAAGTGTTTATTTAGTTTATACATGGCTATTTTTGGACAACCAACATCAGTCCCAGTAATTTGGTTTCCATTTACAAACCGTAATTATGATCAACCTCAAACCAGTGAGCATGGTTAGATATTTGAGTCCTCTACAACTTTTAGTTTTACATATTTAGGGGTTACTATACAAAAATCTAGAGATAACAGCCATTTACTATAGGTGTGTAGAATTTGCGCACTCTTGCCATTTCGGCTATAACTAATTCATCCGATATCGAATCGGGTTGAGTCAACCGGAAAAATGATCACAATACATAGGGCTACAACCTAGTATTTTTACTTAATACCCAAAGCCTATTGATTTTTCCCAGATCCTATGTTTTATCAACGGATCAGATTTTTGAAAATTATGAACTAATTTAAGGGTGTAACAGGTTTGCTAGGGTTTTCGTGTTTAGGATTAGGGTTTAGGTTTTAGGGTTAGTGTAGGAGCTGAGATTAGAGATGGAAAAGTGGTTAAATATTGTGTATTGAGTGCTTGTAATTAGTGCTAAAGAGGTGGTACAAAATCCTTAAGATTTTGGAGGGAAATGAGCTAGTTTGAATTCTATGCTTTATTGGCTTGTACATTGAGCTCAAATGAGTTGTACTTTGTTTTTAGGAGGGAAAATGTGATTTAAATATTATGAATTAATCACTTGTACATATGCTTGAAGGCTTGTACATTCATTTTGTATGTAAACATTACATGAAGTTAGGGTTTTGATATAAACGTTAATGTATAATGCTTGTTTTGAAATAATGTTGTAAATGGTACGTAAAACGGATAACCTATTTGGTAAAAGTGATATTATAACATAGACTTGATATATTAGGACGTTTACTTGATATAAACGTAGATATAGTTGGCATTGGTAGGTTGCGTGGTCTCGTTTAGTTTGATATGTAAGTTATGTTACGTAGTTGGAATGAATAAAGCAAAAATTTTCCCGTGAAAAACTAGTATTTAATAAAATATAAGTGGAAATTACAATGATGAAAATTGTGGGTTGTTACATTCCCCCAACCTTAGCTTTGTTTACCTGATCCATTAACCTCTGGGTTATGATAATGCTCCACCAAAGTTGAGGCCTTTATACGGTAACATTTCCTTCAATAACTTTCTGGTAATAACCCCGATGAAAGCTTCTATAAGTTTCCTCAGTTTTGTACCATATTTCGACATAAGACTACTAATTTCCTAATAATCTTCTAGCCTAATCTTTGAGATCATTTCTTTCACAGGCTAAGTGTAAAATTCGTCTTCCAATTTTTCTTGACATCAAGTTCGAGACTTCAGTTCGAGGGCAATACTTATTGGTCAAGAGCCTTTACAATTCAGTCCAGGCTATCTTGTCGGCTTGCTCTATTCCAATAGGTTTGGCATAGGAATTCCACCTGGACAAGGCATCCTCGGTGAGAGTACCAGTAGAAAATTTCACTTCGTAGTCCTCGGTACAGTTGCTACGAGAAAATAACGATTTAGTTCGTTCAAACAGACGAATGAGACTAACAGCTCCTTCTGTACCATTGAAGTAGAAAGGTTGGCAACTCATAAACTCCTTGTAAGTACATTTACTTGCTACAAGAGTTTCTCTTGGTCCAGTATTCCTATTTGGATTGTCAGTACTTGCCATGGTTGCAGCTTGTGCTTCCAGAGCAGCAGCAACACTATCAGCAACTAGTTGCCGGATGGCAGCCTGAGTCATAGCTGGTGCTGCAGATGTTGATGTTCTCTTGGGAGGCATCTATCAACATATACAAGACAACACATAATAAGAATCCATAAAATGATATAGTCATATCACAAGTTAAGGTATGAAAATTATAATACAAAGACTTATGATCATTCTTTGATATTACATTGCAGGATATAACAGAAAATTTTGGAATCTAAGACTTCCAAAGATGAACACTCTAACAAGCATCTGACTCGTTAGGTTTCTCGGGGACGGGTTCACTTCCCAGTGGTTGTGTTATGATCCATAATGAGTTTATCTAAGATAGACTTATCAAAGGGATAGTCTGGTGGTTGTATCCCTATGTCTTGTGATCATTTTGCCGATTGAATCACCCCGATTCGATGTCGGATGAATTAGTTATAGCCAAAATGGCAAAGGTGCGTAAATTCTGCACACCTATACTAAATAGTTATTATCTCTAGATTTTTCTATAGTAACCCCTAAATATGTAAAACTAAAAGTTATAAAGGACTCAAATATCTAACAATGCTTACTGGTTTGAGGTTGATCAGAATTACGGTTTGTAAATGGCAACCAAATTACCGAGACTGATGTTGGCTGTCCAAAAATAGCCATGTATAAACTAAATAAACACCTCAAACTCCTCCATGACTCACCACCACCTTCATCACCATGACCTCACCACCACATCACCATCACTCCATTACCTTACAAGCACCTTCATCACCTCCTTGTAAGCTACTACCACAAGTTGCACACTAAGTAAGCTACTTGTCACCATCTTTGATTTTTGAACCATCACCACCTCCCTACACCTCACCCTAGCTTTCTATTAGTCACCATGACAGCCCTTGGCCACCACACCAAGTAATCTTGGTGCCTACTCCAAGAAAACTTGGCCCCTAAGTCATTTGAGCCCTATATAAGCCGAACACACACATACACTTTCATTTCATCCTCACAACTCTTTTCCACCTTAAATCTAAGTTCAAACTAAGTTCTAGCAGAAGTAAGGAAGCCAAGAAATAAGTAGGAGGTCCCTAAGATTAGAATAGAAGCCAAGAATCAAGAGAAAGAAGCCATTGAAGGCGTTTCTGGGCGTACGAACCCGAAAATCCCATTTTGACCCATTTAAGCTCAAGTAAGATTATAATCTTGTTCAATAAGATCATAATCTGCTTTAGAATGTTCATAATACTCTTAAGATCATATATGAACTCATGTTTGAAGCCTTGAATCCTCAAACCCATGTGTTTTTTTATTAAAACCCTAAAAACGACCCATTTTGATTTTCTAGCTAACGAATCCATTTTCTAAACTTTTGTTATGTTAAAACATCTTATTTTTGCTTATTCTAATAAGCTATAACATGCAAACATCATTTGGAATCCTAAAATAAGCTTGCATGGCTTTTTGGACTTGATTTGTAAATTATTTCCATGCAAGGGGTATATATCGTAACTTTCTGAAATTTAGAACTAGAGGGGCTGAAAATGTCATTTTTCTAAAGTTATAACTATAAGGACCTATCTTGCCAAGTTTCAAAGTTAAATGTTTAAATTATATATACTTTATATATAAAAAGACTAAACTTGTAAAAGTTTATAAATCGAGGGTATATATAGCCATTTTTGCAAACTTAAAAATATAAAATATAATATTTTTATATAAATTATTAAAATATGTATTAATATTATAAGACTTGATTTTATTAAAACCTGACACAATTATCGTTATTAATCAACGATCGACGCATTATAAAACAATTACATTATATAATTAGCATAACTTATCATCGACTAGCTTTTGAAGAAACTTAAAATCTTATCGTATCACGTTACTAGGTAATTTCATGTGAGGGGTTCCATTTAGGTATTTGTTTTGATGAGTTTGCTGGGTTTACGATTTAAAGTGCCCTGACTCCTCAAACAATACTACAAGGCCTCTAGATTATGATAGCCCGAACAGTGATGCAATACTTCCATAAATTAATAAATCAAAGTAATACGTTAAACTATATGAAGTTTTGAAACATAAACCATCACACTAAGACTTGACATATTACCCTAGGTTGCGTGACGTAGCTGTTACTTTCAGTTGATATACTTTTGCTATCAATCAGATTTCCCCTGTTAAGGTGAGTTCATAGCCTCGCATTTAACTCTTTTAAATGTTTCATAAACCTGCGAGGTGATACATGCTATAAACCATGAATACGAGTATTTTTCCAACTGTATGTTATCTTGATTTATTAGTTCCTAAGTCACCTTTCCTGCTAATATTTCTTAATCATGAACCATTAGTCACTTGCGAGTGAATGCGAATATTGTGGATAGATCTATCGGGGTGTGACAACTCCCATTGGTGTACCTATACTTTCTGGTACCAATAGCACTATATTTGATTATAATGGGTAACTTTGAAAGTTACCTTTCCACGAGGACATTTGTTCCTCAACCAATGTCACTACAATGATTTCCATGTTAACGTATTGATATCATGAGCTTAGGGCAATAACACTGTTTTCTATAATAATTGTACTCATTGCAATTATTACACTTATGGGTGTATAACAACGTAACCCACTGTCATGATGACTTGTATTCAAACTGTTTAACATAAACCTATGAATTTCACTCAATCATTGTGTTGACCTTTTTAGCATGTGTATCTCAGGTAACTAAGCATCTTATGGCACGGAGTGGCACATACTTGAAGATGGCTAAACTGTTATCATTCAAACTTTATGTTTTCATATAGATTTTGAGACCTCTGTTTATAAAAACTCTGATGAAATAATGAATGATAACTAAATTTTCCAAAAACGTCTCTTTTGAGTCATTTTCTATGATTATGACTGTTGTACTATGAAACAATACCCCAGATTAGCTTCCGCTGCTATATGTCAAAAATGGGGGTGTTATATCAATTCATATACTGGACCAAATTCAATATCCAGTTAGCACAAGCTTGATTCATACAGAATCTTGCAAGTCACCTACCACAGAGTTGTTTGATGTTAACTCTGGAAGGATTTCCATCATCACTGTGAACACTTAAAAGTATCACTCAGATGTTCTGGCAAGATCTCAAGGATAATGCGTAGGACTATTTGATACCAAATGTTGTTTAAGGGTGAACAACAAGTGTTATACATGGATTGTGTCTTAATGAGATTTATAATATGATCTCTTTTGGCTCTAGACTCGCTTTGTGCACTTTGGTTTTAGTAATCAGAGGCTGGAGCTGACTGCCACCTATTTAATATCAACAATGGCCCTTGGCGATAATTAAAAGAGGCCCCATCAAAACCAAAAACTTATGGGTGTGCATAAAAAGGTGTTCATTATTAATAATTTGTTATTATGAGGCCCCTTAATGACGTTTTATTTATTGTGACAAAATAGGTTGTATTTAACTAATGGAATTTACAAATAAGAGGCATTCAGATATATAGCATAAATACAAAAACATAGCTATAAATGTTTAGATCGTGAGGCCCCTTAATTTTGTTGGCCCTGTGCGGCCGCCCTAATTGCATAGAGTAATCACCGCCTCTGGTTAAACATATCGACATGGCCGCATGGAAATGGACACGGTTCGAATTTCAATATAGATACCGATATTTATGATCGGTAAGACAACTCTAAACTTTAAATGATTCATTAATTATTAAAAATATCCTTAAAGCTAATAAAAATAGCTATACAATTAATAATTGTTAAGAATCATTTAAGCTCCTAGGATCGAAAATAACAAAGTATGTAGATACGCAGCAGAATTTAAATAAAGAACAATGTTATTTTCATAAGGTTTATATTCATACAAGCCCTATTTCTATTTGATCAGAATAGAATGGTTACCTAACTGTAACAAGATCAAAGAAACCTTTGATCTTAGAGCTAAACCACACTAGACGTCTACATCACACCTATAGGATACACACACACGTTTTTGGTGCACACCATTACACATATAAACTATGTCTATGGATCTCTTTATATATAGAGTCCATAAGACTTACAAAGGAATCTTAATTGTATTAGAAAACTAAATCTTTTCCTAATCTTTGATCTTTATCTTTTAAGCAAATCTTTTAGAATCCTCTATCTTTTGTAAAATTCCATATTGTGGAATTTGATCCTTTTGTTTCATTCTTTTATCATTCTTTTTGTATCATTGTTTTTGTATCATCAAATCAATTAAAGTTAGTACTGTTAGGCTAAACTTAGTACTGTTGGTTGATCATTAGTACTGTTTGAGGCATAATAGAATTTCATTCATTAAAAATAGTCGTTGAGATATTTACGCCAACTACTTTGCTTATAGGTTTCCTTGATTTGGATAAATCTTGAACTTTCTTTTATATATCAAGATTTCTTTAAGTAAAATCACTCAATTTTATTTAGTCGGTTCAATCAAAACATAAAGTACTCTCTATTATCTTTAGATTACCTCTTACCTAAATACATACTCTCATCCACGATTCATAACCCAGATCCATAAGCCCTTTTTCTTAAATCGAATGGCGAATTTAGACTTCTATGACAAATACAATATGGTCACCTTCTTAAAAAAACCAGAGGGAAGTGAAGGATTTCATCCGATAGTAGATTTTCTCAATTCTACTCATATTAAGTATGCTCTTATTGAAAATCCAACCATCTATGTTTCACTCATCCATCAGTTTTGGCATACTGCTTCTGCAAGCACATCTAAGAATGAAGAGATGGAAATAACTGCTACCATTGATGGGAGAGTTAAGACTATTACTGAAGCATCTATAAGAAGGCATCTCAAGCTAGAAGATTCTGATGGTATTAGTACTTTACCTAAAATTGAAATTTTTGAGCAACTTGCTCTTATGGGGTATGTGTCCAATTCTGACAGATTAACTTTTCAAAAGGGACACTTTTCCCTTTAATGGAGGTTTTTGATTCATACCATCCTTCATTGTTTAAGTGCTAAGAAAACTGCTTAGGATCAATTTAGTAGCAACATAACCACTACTATTATTTGCTTGGCCATAAACAGAACCTTTAATTTTTCAAAATTGATTTTTGATGGCATGTTGAAAAACTTGGAAAACCAGTCTAAATTTTTAATGTATCCAAGATTTATACAAATCTTTTTGAACAAGCACAAAAGACAGCTTATACCCCCACAAAAGAACTTATATTGCTCCTACCCTTACTCAAAAACTTTTTGGCAATATGAGAAGGATTTCTAAAGGTTATAATGGGGTGGACATTCCATTGTTTCCAACAATGCTTGTTCAGGGCCCAATTTTTTAGGGTGAAGGATCAACAGTTCCAGTTGAGTCCCATCACACACCCACCAGTGCTCCATCCACCTCACAACCACCAACTTCACCACCATCTATACAAACAACCCATGTTTCAGAAAAGGCTGCTACCATACCCCATGATTCACCTTTCCCAAGAGTTTACTCACTTAGAAGTGATAAGGGCAGTATGACACTTCATGAATTGACGGTTCTTTGTACCACATTATCTAAAAAAGTAGAGAGTTTGGAATCTGACTTGAAGCAGACCAAACTGACATATGGTGCTGCTTACACTAAGCTCATCATGAAGGTGAAGAAGTTGGAGAACAGAATTAAGTCAAGCAAAGCTAGAAGAAGGGTCAGACTTATTGTTTCAGAAGATGAAGGTGACTTGGAGGATCCTTCCAAACAGGGGAGGAAGATTGCTCAGCTTGATGAAGATGAGGGAATTACTCTGGTACAGATGGGTGCACAGACTCAGGGGAGGCATGAGCATGATTTGGAACCTGATTTTGAGTTTACTGCTCCTGAAGAAGTTTATACTGCTGAGCCTGATATTAGTACTGCTAATGTACCAGTTAGTACTGCTGGTGCAGAAGTTAGTACTGCCAGCCCTGAAGTTAAAACTGCTGCTGAAAGTTTAGTGTACATCAGAAGAAGTGCAGCAAAGAGAAAAGATAAAGGCAAAGCTATTATGAAAGAAGCTGAACCTGTTCAGAAGAAAACAAAGTTGCAACTAGAGCAAGAAAGACTTGGGTATGAAGAAGCTCTGAGATTGCAAGAACAACTTGATGAAGAAGAAAGGCAAAGGATAGCCAGAGTTCATGAAGAAGCTAACACTTTCAATGCTGAAGAATGGGATAACATACAAGCTCAAATTGAAGCTGATGAAGAATTAGCACAGAAGTTACAAGCAGAAGAAAGAGGAAAATTCTCTGAAGTTGAGAAAGCAAGACTGCTTGTAGAAATGATAAATGAAAGAAAGAGATTGTTTGCCCAACAAAGAGCTGAACAAAGAAGGAACAAGCCCATGACTCAAGCTCAACAAAGAACTTACATGTGTAATTATATCAAGAATATGGGAAGTCACACTCTACAACAATTGAAGAAACTTTCCTTTGATGAGATCAAAGAGTTATTTGAGACTACAATGAAGAGGGTAAAAGATTATGTTCCCATGGAGAGTAACAGATTAGTTCCTAAGATATCAACTGGAGGTTCTAAGAGAACTACAAAAACAGAACTTGAACATGAAGGGTCTAAGAGGCAAAAGACTAATGAAGAACAATCAACTAAAGAGGAAAAGGAATTATCAGAAGAAGAGCTTCAAAAATTGATGATGATAGTTCCAGTGGAAGAAGTCTATGTTGAAGCCCTATAGGTTAAATATCCAATCATAGACCAGGAGGTTTACTCTGAAGATACAAGACAGTATTAGAAAATTATCAGAGTTGGAAACCATACAGAAGCTTATCAGACTTTTGATGACATGTTAAAGAAATTTGATAGAGATGACTAGTCAAACTATAGAGTCTAGTTCATGAAAGATTCAACTCAACAGAACCTACTAAAGATAAAGAAAGAGAACTTTAGGAAGAGTTGAAGAGGTTGTTTGAACCAGATAATGATGATATTTTATAGAAGCTTCAAAGGTATATGCATGATCCTTTAAAATGGAGGTTATATAATACATGTGTTGTTCATCATGTGTCTACAGAGAGAGGACATGATATTTTTATGCTGATTGATAAAGATTATCCATTGACAAGATCACTTATGACTTTGATGCTGAGTAACAAGCTGCAAGTGGATGAATATGCAGTGTGGCAAATGAGTTTTAAGGAAAAATATTTATACTAGCTAACAAGACCAAAGAGAGTAAGTGTTTGGAGCTGACTCTCAACCAAATGTTTAATTCAACAAAAATTGTTGATTTGATGACAATCACAAGTTTAGGGGAGGATTGTTAGGAATTAAGGGCTTCTACAACTTTGTACTGCTGGTTCAACTCTAGTATGCAAGAACAGATTAGTACTATTAAGCTTAGTCTAGTACAGCTGTACAAATATTAGTTAATGCCAGTTTATTAGTACTGTTAGTTAATACTGTTAGTTATATAGTTAGTACTGCTAAAGTGATATGCATGAGTTATATTAGGAATAGATATGCATGATCACTTGACGCGTTTTGTAAGCCTATTAGGGTTTTTCCTTGGTGTATAAAAGGAACTCTAAGGCATAGATCTAGATATCAGTTTTTACATCAGTTTTTATATTAGTATTCATAGTCTGTATAGCAATTATAGTTAGTATTCATAGCTATTTTGTAATTCAAAATATTATTCAATATATTGAACGTTTTAGTAAGATATTTTTCTTTAATGTTTCATTGTGCTTCTTAGTATTGCAAACTAGATTACGGAATAGTTTGTGGATATTTCTTAATCTTAGTTTCTACTTTAGTTGTCTTTGATTTATCTAATTTACTAAGCTTTAACAAGTAAGTAAGGATTGTTAAGAAGGATAACAATAGCTTTATTGTAATCATCAAGTACTTCCTAGCTGTTAGGACTTTGATTATTCCAGTTTCTTTGATCTTCCCTAGGACTTTGTGACCTATACATTTTCAGCATACTTAACTGGTTTCCTAACTGATTTTTCTTGTTGTTTAGGTCTAACAAAATTCTATCTTAGCAACAGTAGGAAAATAGTTTTCTGTCTCTAATTTTTCAGTCTGACACTTACTCCTCAACTTATGGGGCATTAAGAGATTCCACTAAATCATTTAGAAATAGCTTCACTAAAACACTCTTACTAGTCTTAGGTCCATAGCCTTCAAACTCAGGTTGTTGGAACTCCTCTAGACAGAGTAGGTACAAATCAATGAATTTGGGGTTAAAAATAAACCCCTGTATGGGGAGGTGGAACATCATATAGCTTACAAAACCCAACACCCTTTCTACTTTTAATAAATAATACCCAGTTATATGACTCTCTATTAATTTGTCTAGACTTTTAGAAGCATTATCAATTTTTCAAATTTTAAGTTGATTTGCTTTTTCTTTTTCTTGCTTAAGCTTTTCTAACTCACTGTTTAGCATGCTAAATTCTGAGATATCTCTTTTAGATCAGAAGTCGCTCACAAAAAAATAAAACCTACATTCTTTTTGTAAAAGACAAGTTGCTCTTTTCCTACAGATTGCTAACACTCTTTTATAAGTAGCTAAATTGAACTCAAATTTGTTAAACTCTATTCTTAAATCATCAAGTTGTGTTTTAAGAGTTTCAAAGCTTTTAGACAGGTTTTAAACAAGTTTTTTCATTATGTACCTCAGAGTCTGAAAAAGCCATAAGAGCCATGTTTGTAGGGACTTCATCATCTGCCAATATATCTCCAGTCAAAACCAACTCCATCATTAGCCACCATGGCTTTGGAAGAAGTTTCTTCTACATTTATAGTCCTTCTAGAGCTGTCTTGATTCCTGTTCCTGCTATCTTGGTTCTTAGGTCCTTGGTATTCCCTTGTAAAGTGTCCCATCTTGTGGCAGTTGAAACACTCCACCTTGGACCTTTAGCCACATAATGTTCGAATGTGTGGCAATACAATTCTAATGGTCACACAATCAAAATTTTCATGTGTGGCTAATTAGTAAATGTTGTCTATTTTGGTACCTCTAGCCACATAAATATGTGAATGTGTGGCCGTTCCATTTTGCCCATGTGTGACCAAATCCACTTTTTGTACTAGTGCCAACAATGCATAAATAGTGTCATCACTTAAGTTAGCAGTACTAACTTGAGTACTAGCAGTGCTAACTTGAGTGCTAGCAGTGATAACTTGAGTGCTAGCAGGGCTAAATTGAGTGCTAGCAGGGCTAACTTGAGTGTTAGCAGTACTAACTCCATAAGAAGTATTAACTTCATTAGTACTACTAGAGGATGACATAAAAGCCATATTTTAAGAACTTGAGCTTGAGCTTGCAGTTCCTTTAACCTCTTTTTCAACAATCTTAAAATTGTTGTAGAGATCATCAAAGCTCATTGTGTCTAGATTAGGTTTATTCCTCCAGACCACAACATGAGTATTCCACTCAGAAGGCAGACTTCACAAAATATTCAAATTAAGATCTTCTTGTGAAATATTTTCACCTAAAATAGCCAGCTGACTTACAATCTTCTAAAGCCTATTAAAAATCGAGTCAAGATACTCTGTGCTTGGAGCACTAAAGTTCTCATACATTTGCTTCAGAAGAGTCTTATGAGTCTTCTTTGTGGTTTCATTACCACCAAATCTTGTTTGTATAGCAGCAAACAAAGTCTTAGCATCCTTGTACTGATTAAATGTTATTAGATATTCATTAGGAAGTGCCATTAGTAACATACTTCATGCCTTGATATCATTCTTCTTTTGAACCTTTTTTCAATAGTTACAGGACTTGGTATTAGAGTAGTTGAGGTACCATCAGCATTTGTTGTTGCTTGAGCTACTGGTTTGAATGAGTTTCCATTCTCTATGATATCCCATAGAGCATAGTCTTGTACTTGAAATTATTGCTCAATCCTTAGCCTTCACATATCATATTCACCCTGTTTAAGAATAGGCAACTTTGCAGTAATAGTGGTTTGTGCAGTTTCTAGATCTATCTCTTCCTTGTAAGTAAAGAGTTCTTCTTATTAGTTTCTTCTAGATCAAAGTTTCAGAACACAAGCTCTGATACCACTTGTTGATCCCAAATTAAGATCGATTCCTTAGCTTGTAAAGATTAAGTTACTTTGGATAAATCCAAAACAACTATGGTAGAAACTTTGTGAATACTAAAGAGTATGCAGAATCTAATCTTTAATACTTAGAAGAATATTAATGAAACAGTAAAATGTATAAACAATGTATAAACAATGATATTACTGAAAAGCTCCAATATTATTATTATCAATAATACAAGTACTCTGTGTAGTACTAAGTTTTACAACCTTGAAGATATATATCAAGACGTATGAATGTATGTGAATGTATGTTCATAACCATAACCTATGATCTCCTGTTATACAACAAGGAGTCATTTAAAAGACAACTACAAATCTTTTATAATTCTAATAGATAACTACAAATCTTATAACTTAATAAGATATATATATCTTTTACAAAAATATCCCATACTTATCTCGTAAGTTGATAAGTAATCTTCATCTTTATCCTTTTAACAGTAGAAACTCTTCTAGCAGTTGTAATCTTTCAGCAGTTGTAAGCAGCATCATTAACTTTTATTTCAGCAGCACTAACTGTGTACAAGGAGTAGTAACTACTTAGAATATTTTCTTCATTCTTCATCAGCAATACTAAGTTACACTAGCAGTACTAACTTTATGCTAATAGTTGTAAGTTTACCTAAGTAGTACTAACATACACTAGCAGTACTAAGTTTCACTAACAGTAGTACCTTTTATACTAGTAGTATTAACTACTTAGTAGTATTTCTTCCAAGTCTCTGAGCAGTCTTAACTTCCATTAGCAGTAGTAATATATACTAGCAGTAGTAACTCTATCCTTAGCACCAGTTACTTCCAAACAGCATCAAGAAGCTTTTAATCCGAACAATATGGATCAGTTCATCTCACATAACATTATTCATCTACTCATCCATCCGTTCCTCTTGCAATTTCTTATCCATCAACACCATATTCAAATTCTTACACATCTACAATTCATCAAGATGCTTACCTACAACCACAATCCATTCCTCAAATTTAATATACTGTCACCATAGTTAATCAACAAAAACATCTGGCTGAATTTCCACAGATAGACTCTGGTCTAGCAGTTCCAGTGTTTAAGCAATGATATGACCCTATTGATGCTATTAAAAAAATGATGTCATTTCTGTCTACTGTCGTCACATCTCGTTTCCCATCCACCAACAATTAGCTAAGAAATTCCTCCAACCCAAGACAACAAGCAACTATTCATGATGGAAGGGTGACTGTTCAACCGGTTCAGGGGAGACAAACTTCATTTGGTGCTGGTATGTTTGGAACAAGGGCTAACATCTCAAGAATAGGAAGGAATAATTCATGTCAACAAAGAATTATGAAGTGTATTAACTGCCAAAGGGGAGGTCACATGGCAAGAAAGTTCCCAAAGCCAAAGAGGAAAAGGGATGCTACATGGTTTAGGGATAAAGTTCTTTTGGTTGAAGCATAAAGAAATGGTAAAGTTCTAAATGAGGAAGAATTGGAATTCTTAGCAGACCCTGGAATTATAAAAGGTCCAGTTACACAAACGGTCATTACACACAATGCAATGTATCAAGCAGATGATTTAGATACATATGATTCTGACTGTGACAACTTCTCTACAGCCAAGGCAGTTCTTATGGCCAATTTGACTAGTTACGGATTAGATGTTCTCTCCGAGGTACCTCACTCTGAAAACACTCATACTGATATGCTAAATAAAAGTGTGCAAGAGATGTCGTATTCTGAATAAACTCATCTTGTGAATTATCTAGATAATGAGATAACTAGTGATAGCAATATCATTCCTTACTCTCAGCATCTGCTTGAAACACAAAACGCAGCTGTTCATGATACAAATTCATCTGCACAACAATATTCCATGATATTATCTGTGTTTGAACAACTGTTAAATCAAGTAACTAATTGTAACAAGGTCAATAAGGACAATCTAATTGCCAATGAATCCTTATCTGCTAAGCTTGAAAGATACAAAGAACGGGTAAAATTGCTAGAAGAAAGACAAAATGTGGATTTAAGTACTCGAGAAAAGCTTATAATGGATGATATAATTTGGGAGAACAATACACAGTTTGCGGATTATGAAAAAGAAATGAACTATCTTAAACAAACTCTTTCTGGACAATCAAAAGAAAAGGAATTGTTAACAAAAACATTTAATGTTTTCAAAAACAAATCCAAGGAAAAGGAAGCTAAGAATATTGATAAAGAAATTGCTTTGGAAAAGAAATTTAAAGAACAAGACAATATTGTTTGTAAAATGGGTCAATCCGCGCAAACTGTGCATATGCTCACGAAACCACAAGTTTTCTATGGTAACAACCGAAAACAAGCTCTTGGTTTTCAAAATCCTTTCTATCTTAAGAAAGTCAAGCAGATTAGGCCAATGCTTTATGATGGTAGTGTAATTGCTAAGGAAACCAATGTGATTTCAATTGCTGATTCTAAAGAGACTTTGATACTTAAGGAAGAGAGTCGATCCAAAATGCTTTTAAAACAAAGTGATCCAATGGTCATAAAACAGAAAGTTAACATTAAACCAATTAATTATGCTGAGTTAAATCGATTATCTGAAGATTTTGTTAAACATTTTGTCCCACAACAAGAACTGTCTGATGAACAAGCTTTCCGGTTACAAACTTTACACCCTAATACTAACCAATTTGGTTCTTCGCCTGTCAAAATTGAGGCTTGATACTCGCCTTTTTCAAGGGTCAAAGTACTATTAAACCATTACAACTCTATGATTCAATTGAGGCTTGAAACAGACTTATAAACAACTCTATGATTCAATTAAACCATTACGTGTTCAAGCTAAAGAACATCCTGAATCTTTGGTCAATCAATTAAATCAAAAGTCTATTGAAATTACTGATTTAAATGCTTAACTCCAGGAAAAGGTTTTTGTCACAACAGCATTAAATATGATCTTAGGACATTTAAAGAAAAAGACATAGTTGACAATGCTGCCCAAGCGTCAAATGCTACCACTATTGCTTCAGGAATGTATAAGCTTGACCCAGTAACTTTGGCTCCTGAGGATAAGAATAATAGGATAACTCACATATACTACCTTAAGCACACTATGGAACAAGCTGTTATTCTTACGGAGATAGTTGAACAATCCAAATCACTAAACCCTTTAGATAGTGTATCTTACTCTGCCTGTAAGTATGTTAAGCTGATTCAAGAGTTGCTAGGATATGTTAGAGAGACTTGCCCTGATATTCACAAACCCAATAAGAAATTAGTTGCTGTCACGCCTATTAACGAAAAGAAAACAGTTAGGTTTGCTGAACTCGAAATATCATCAAGCATATTCTAAAAACAGTTAGGCTCATTCCAAACAAAGACCAAACAGACCACTAACAGTTCCGTGTCAACTTCTACCGGAGTAAGCTGGTCTACTAAATCTAGGAGGTCAAAGTCTACAGACAATACAAAAAATGATAGGATCCTGCAAATTTCCAGTAGTACCCAAAAGAAGAATAAAGTAGGAGCCCACTCTAGGATAGTTAAGTCTTGTTTGAATAAACCGAATTATTTTGTTGAACCATTTGGAATTGCAAATGTGCAACATTTCAAATTAAATACAAAGTTTGAGCTAATATGTGTTAAATGTAATAGTTCTATGTTTGATTCTAGACATGAATTGTGCTTTCTTGAATTTGTTTCTGATATGAATGCGAGTTCCAAATCTAACTCTATTAATAAAGCTAAAAAGAAATAAGAATGGAAACCTACAGGAAAAGTGTTTACTAAAATTAGATATAACTAGAGACCTACAGGAAGGACTTTCACTTTAGATGGAAATGCGTGCCCTTTAACTAAGATTACAGCCACTAATAAAGTGCCTTTTAGGGAACCCATTCCTCTAAAAGTAGTTGCACAAGAATATGTAGTAACCAAGGTTTATACTAGGAGACCTAAGGTGCCTAAGACTAATGGTTCTAATAGCAATCTTTTGTTTTAGGATGTAGGATACCTCTTGTTGGAGGATGTATGATACCTCTTGTTGGATCCCATTTTAATAGATCGAATTCCTTAAGCTTGTTTAAGGTTTAGTTATGTTAGATAAATCTAACACAACTATAGTAGAACTTTGTGAATGTATTAAAGATTATGCAGAATCTAATCTTTAATATTAGAAGAATTCTTAATGGAACAGTAACACAAGACAATATAATTCAACAATAAAAGCTCCAATATTATTATTAAAAATAAAATGATTACTCTCCTAGTATTAGGGTTACAAAACCTTGAAGCTATAAACTATACGACTTTGTATATTTTTCTAGATTTGGATTATATCAAACTCTATGCCCTAGGACCTCCTTTTATACACCAAGGAGTCCTAGTCGATTTACAATATATTCCTAAAACTTAGAATATTCTCTATGATCTATTCTATAAATAACTATTACTTATCACGTAAGTAATCTTGATCTCCAATCAATCTTTATCTTTTCTTCTGTCTTTATCCATTCTCTTCTGACAGTAGAAACTCTTTCAGCAGTCTTAATCTTTGAGCAGTTGTAACTTTTGTACTAGCAGCATTAACTTTTAACACCAGCAATAGTAACTTATACACCAGCAGCATTAACTGTGTACAAGCAGTAGTAACTACTTAAAATATTTTCTTCAATCTTCACCAGCAGTACTAATATATACTAGCAGTACTAATATATATTAACAGTAGTAACTGTGAACTAACAGTACTAACTTTATACTAGCAACACTAACTACTTAGCATATTTTTCATTAAATTTAATGAACATCACTAACTTTTGCTTAGCAGCAGTAACACAAACCTTAGAAGTAGTAACTTCAAGAAAGCTTTTAATCCCAACAATCCTCCCCTAAACTTGATATTTATCTCCAAAATCATCAAGTTTCATTCAAATATTCATTTAATCACAGAGTGATGCTATTCCACCAAACACTTCATTTTAAGGTACATAGCCTTCCTTAACTTTTCTTTTCTTGACCAATCTAAGAACTCAAATGACTATTTCACACTCATAATCAACTTAAAGGCCCCTTTTCACGATCATAAACATCATGATTTAGTGTGTGATTTGTAATGGATACATCTATCTCAACCAATAGATAAAATAGCATGATTGCAATTGTTACACATATAAACTCTAACAAGAATCATAAAGATTCCAGTTCAACACTTAATAACATTCCCTTGTAGATATTAGGGTGCTTCCATAACATTATCTTCAACATGATGTGCAAAACATGCCTCTTCAATTAAGAAGTAAGAAATTAATCATAGTAATACTCTGGCTTTGTCTTTTTAATATCTTGCATTGAGTCTTTAACTTCAAAAGAACTTCCAAGTCTTGGATCTTTTACTTAGGCTGTTTATTAATTTTTTTATCTGTTTGGTCTTTAGGGTTAAGTGATTTGTACTTCCTTCGCCCTAGAAGGTGGAAGCAGATTTCCCCGTCCATGTATATGTACGGGTGATGTGAGAGTGTTTGAGACAAGGGAGTGAGGGGGGGGGGGGGGGAAGGTGGGGGGGGGGGGGGTGGGGGGGGGGGGAGGGGGGGCTGTCAAAGTTTTTAAGGCTTCTTTCCAAAAGTTTAAATACATCTGATTCTTACAATCTGCTCTGATAATTTGAAATAGCTTTTCTTTCCTTTCTTTGTAGATCTGTAGTCAATAACAATGGTTGGAGAATTAATTGATAAAGGCCGTAGCATCAATAGTTACATCATCTCCATCATCTGGAAGTATTTCCAAACATTGCTTAAGCTCTCCAGACTCTTTATCTTCTTCCAACTTTTGCTTTTTAGAGCTTTCTTGTTCCAGCTCTTCTCTTACTCTCTTTAAACTGCTCTCATGTGCTATCTCTGCTTCTGCCTTCTTGGAACTCTCTTCTACCAACTTAGTTCTGTAGTCAACAATGGTATTCACCTTTTTCATTGCTTTGTCAAATAATTCTTGAATATTGGCAAAGGACTTGTTCTTCAAACTTTTGGGCTTCTATCCTTCCATGTTTTTTAGATAAGTACACTTGATACTCCTTTGTTGAGCTCTTGTTGGTGGTCTATTCCTCTTTTCTTCTGCTCTCTTAGCTGCAAAATTTTTTCTTCTTTGTATTAAGAATTGTACAAATAATCTTGCCTTTTCTTCATCAGTCAATTCTTCTTACTCTTGGGCTTGCACTCTTTGAGCCAACTGATAATCAGCATTAATTTTAGCCGGAACATCATCCCAAGCTATGTTGGCTTCCTTCATTTGTTGAGCTTTTTCTCTGGCAAACCTTTCTTCTTCTTTGTTAGCTTGTAGCTTGAAAGCAAGTTCTTCATCAAGCCTGAGTAGTTATTTCTTAGTCATTTTCTTCACAGGTTCTAGTTCAACCATTTTGCCTTTAACCTTGTCTTGAACCTTAACCTGTGATGGTTGTTGTGAAAAAACTATTGGTGTAGGTGCTTGCTCCTGTTCATGAATAACAAGCCCTTTTGCTCTAGGTCTTGTGCTAATAGTTGTAATTGTTGTAGCATGAGTTGTTGTTGTAAGTGTTGGTGGTGTTGTTGTACACTGCTCTGGTTCTTGTATCACAACCTTATCAGCCTTGGGTTTTGCACTCCTTAAAGCTTACTTTATTTTAAACTATATATACACAACACTTTAATTTAAAACTCTTATAAACTAAAATCCAAAAAAAAAATATAAATATTTTTTACAAAACCAAGGCCCAATGCCAGCCACACCGCAAACCCACACTCACCCTATTTAACTTCACACTTTTCTATAACCTCATATTCCTTCCTCTTATTCCCATAACATGCAATAATCCTTTCACTTCTCTCATTTTAAAAAGTTTTTTTTTTTCTCTCCTTCTCCTTGGCCTTGATGCCGAGAATCAAACTCATCACCAACCAACCGATCTCACAAGAAATATTCCAACTCCATTTTAGGGCTTTATAACACCATCCCCTGCATCTTGCAAATTTGGTGAAGGTTTTCTTGAAATTTGAAGTGTTTATGAACTAGTTTTTCCTTGTTATTCTTTGAAGCCATTTGATTGGGGTTTTATTGAGATAGTTCTTGGTGATATTTTAGGGCTAAGTAAGTGTTCAATCGCTGGGCTTAAGGGTTGCATTGGTTCGGACCAGCCCTAGCAAGAAGAGAGTGTTTTTGTTTGTTGATTCTCTAGCTCAAATCCACCCTTAGTAAGATCTATTCCTTATTCTTAATCATTTTTTCGTTTTTGAACCATGCAAATGGATGTTAGATTCTGAAAATATTAAGTTTTTATGTTTACTAATGTGTCTAATCATTAGTTATGGCATTGTGTTAAATTTTAAAGAGAATAAAATGATGTTAGGGATTGGGATTATATAGGGTTATGAAACTGTTTTTACATCAGATAGCAAAACAAGATGGATTACGAAATATTTTGGAAATAGGGACCATTGTAAAATTTATTAAATGATGTTGGTATGTTGGTCTAAGGTATATGTGGTTAATGGATAGAGCCGTATCAACTCCGATGAGCTAGATACGTCCAATTTACTAAAACTACAATTTTAGCACTCAGTTGGGAAACGGGGTAAACCCATAATCTTGCACTAACTTTCTGAATAAAAAGTTGTTCCCTGTAGAAGGACACTTAATAGCTACCATCGATCCAAAGGTGCCTCAACGTTTATATAGCATGTATAGAATTTTGATTTATGGTCAATTGCGTGGAGTGGAAATAATCAGAAAAATATAACTGTTTTGACATATAAGTGGTAAAATGGTAATTACAACACAGGAACATTGACCCCCTGACAGTGGAGGCCTGTATTTTTGAAAAGTAGACTCAAAATGATTTCTGGAGGTGAAAGCCTCATACTCGTATGAATTACGGATTTTGAGTTATGATTCAACAAAGTTGAAAGATTTCAGAAATGTGTAAATAAAAGTTACTAGACGTAAAACCAAAACAGGTAATTTTGTGTGAGATTGATGGGTAAAGAGTAAAGTAAAAACATGTATGAATGAACATATTCATACAGATTGTGGACACTTGAATTTGGTAAAATTTGTCCAATAAAAACTTAGAATGCAATGCCAAGCTAGAACGGAACATAAGTAAAACTTTTATAAAGGCCCCGGCCCATCAATTTGATTCATCTTCTTTTCGCGTAAGTATTAGTGATTGTTTTTCTAAAGTCGCGCCTTTTATTTTAGGTCTCTCTTTAAGGAGAAAATTTAGGTCTTACTTCAGCTCTTATATTACATTTGATATTACCGTTTCGCTCAAGCGAGTTCATAGCCCCAACCGTTTTAATTTTTTATTGGTTTTCTTAAACTATTTTGGGTGAGAATACATCCTTGTTTTACCAAAAAAAAAAACAAAAATAACTTATCGGTTAGCTACTACTTAAGCGCTACATGAATTGCTTTTACAAAGGCTTTGCTTATCACCACGTTGATTTCTAATACATGTTGATACATGCTTTGTTTTACCGAAAAACTAAATCGGTTACTAGCTACTTAAGAGCGCTACAATAATGTTTTTACTAAAGCTTTTGCATCCTAACACACAGATTTTCGATACTTTTGATACATGCTTTTGTTTATAAACTGAACACAAGAAACTTTATATGGTATGTTGGAACCCGAATATGAGTCATTGCATGAGTAGATATTTGCCAAAGACCCCACATCAATGAACTGTTTAATTGCCTATAATGGGTGAGCGCTAGTACAAATAAATAGAATCTATTGGGTTTGACAGCCCTGTCCGAGGTAGGAATCGAATCTTTCGAGCACCCACTCAACGGACAAATTTGTATTTAGATGTTAGGTAAAGGCAATAAATACCTAGTTATGGGGCAAATATGAATTACATACAAGATATGTGTTAATGTCAAAGGCTCGGTGTCATGAGCTCAATGCAATCAAGATCATACCATTGTATTCGTTGCAATTTATTGTGTTTGAATTATACTTTGAAATACTATCATGTTGGCTGATATTAAAACCATTGTGGTGCACTATTGAACATTACTTGGTTTATTGAAACATTACTATGGATTTCGAATAACATTCTTCAAATGTTGCATACGCTACTTTTCTGGTACAGAAATAATTCTGAACTATTTTCAATACTCTGCATTACTTAAACCATATGAATTCCACCAACATTATTGTTTGACTTTTTGCATGTTTTTTCTCTCAGGTTAATAATATTGCTAGCTGAGCATTGGAGCATTCGAGAACGCGTGGATATCAACAAAACACAAGACTTCGGCTTTTTCCTTCGCATTTCTAAAATCACGTCTTTTCAAAATATACTAAATCATGTTTTGAAACCTCTTTTAACTGTGTGAAAAGAGAATTATTGGGACATAAATTTACTCTGATTTATTTTAAATCTAATGTGACATTTTATCAAAACGGTCCCCTTTTTGAGGTCTTTACTGTAACTTGTACTTTATACTATGAAGTGCACCCCTCCAAATGGTATTCCTGCTGCGTTGGTGGATTTTTATTGGGGGTGTCCACATTCATTCAACCCACATTTATTCTCTCCTCAGCAGTTTTAACAACACCTTCACTCTCAACTAACACCTTATCACCTTCTAGATCATTTACCCCAAACATATCTTCATCATGGTGTACATTGACCAGGTAAATGTCTTTATTAGCATCAATATCAGCTATCCTCCCTTGTTTGGATGCATCCTCTTTACCTAAACCTTCATCTTCAGAGGATTCAACCCTTCTTGATGAACTAACTCTTGTAGAATTTTTAAGTCATGAGTTCTTGACTTATTCCTCCTCTCTAGCTTCTTGACACTCTTTTTCAAACTTGTAATCTCTATAGCTTGAGTGGTCTTTGTAGTCTCCAAAGCAAGAACTCTTGATTGTAAAGTTGTACATATGTCCGTCAAATTTCCTAAGTTTTAGTCTATCTTCACCACTATATTCGAAGTGTGGTTACCTACTTGCGAGCAGTATATCATTGGAAAGTTTTAGATAACATATCAGACCTATTCTGAGAAATTAAACCCCAGGTTATCTTGGCCTAAGACCACTATCTGAACTAGTTCCTAAGGAACTTGGTTCATTAAGTGTTGCGTTAGATTGGGTCTTATCTATGTTACCCCTATCATGCTCTGCATCTAAGCTAGTAGTAGTAGTGTAACACCCCCAAATTGGGTCGCAGCAGAATATGGGTCAGGGGGTGTTACTTCATAGATCAATAACATAAGATATATATAAGAATGATCAAAAAGTCATTTAACGAACCGATACATTTATATTTAGTAAAGTGTTTTTGTTACTAAATCGTCATAGCCTTCACTTTCAAAATAACAAATTATAAAGACCCTATCCATAACAAATGTTTAAATAATGTACAATGCAAACAAATCTTAAATGCATGACTCTAAAATAACGAGCCACCCAATGATCCCTTGTCTGTACCTTATTGATCTCCTGATCAAAACATTGCTTAAAAACGTTAAACATAATGTTGTGAATTCCAATGTTTATAAAATAGTATAATCTAGGACCGTAAGATTTCCCCAAGATAATGCAACAGAAGCAAACAACATAAAATTGTGATTGCATTCTCCCTAAGCTCATGACACAAAAGCTCGACATGTATGAATGCAATATAAATTGCCAACATTGCCCTTGATGATGTTCTAACCCTCAACATCCTATGTCCGACATGGTATACGTTCATTGTCCGACAAACCGACATAATGAGCATGACTTACTCGAACGGGGATGTCAATCCTAAATAGATCTATTTATAAATTCTCACTCACAACAAGTAATTGACAGTTCATAATAATGGGCTCAGAGGGTTATCGCTACTTAGGCAAACACGTAATCGTAATGTAAAATGTCCACTTGCTAATTGTAAAACATGCATATTTCTCACCCCAAAACTTGTAAATCATTATAAAATGAAAAAACGTGGGGCTATGAACTCACCTCGAGTGAATGACTACTCAATATAACAGAAAATGGCAACACAATAATAACTAATGCAACTAATTAAATATAGGTCGATAAGTACTAAAGCACGAGAATGGTTATCGATTAACTATCCCACATAAAAATATTTCTATATAGCTACATACCATCTAAAAGTAATTTATGAAATCATATTTATGAGTAAAAACACATTTTATAAATATCTCTTAGTAAAAATGAACGTAAAACTTTATCGTTTTTTCAGTCCGTTCTTACGTTTCTTAAGTCCAAGCGCTTCTCGTATTAAGACGAGTTATCAAAATATTACATTTTCATATTTTAAAACCCTAGTGAAAATATATTTTACTGTCATATACTTTATAAAATTAATCACCGTAAAACTTCGTAAATTCGTATCTTATTCGTTTTAAAAACTCCGTTTCTAGTGATTCTTCGAGCACGTCTTCGTAATAAAAATTTGTATATATAATTAATGATGTTATTCAAAATAAATATATACCTTGATGTGAACAGTAACTATTAATAAAATATATTTTAATAAAGAATTTATATATATCGTACTTGCAAATTCATAAACCTCCTTTGTTATTGATCAGAAATTATGATTTCTTAATGTTTTTGGAATCTTAAAATAGTGACTAATCTGAGAAAAATACCATTTGTATAAAATAAAAAAAAAAGGGAAATATAAGTAAGTGAAACTTAAAAAGTTTTTATAAAACTTCTTTTATAAACGCGTTTATTATTGCGTAACTTGTAAATTACGTATCTCCTTCGTTATAAATCAGTCTTGTCATTATCTTACATTTATTGAATCCTCAGAAATGTAGTATCTTATAAAAATGTAAATCAATAGGATTATATTAATTTATGATATTATTGAATTAAAACAGAAACTCTTAAGTCTTTTGGTAAAAATAATGTTTTAACTTATTTTGTAACTTTTAAGTTTTACATACATTGGGGGTTACAAAATCCATTACAAAACACTTAATACTCAACATGTACTACATACTTAGGGTCCCTAGTCCCGTGTTTTTTCCAAATAATTATTTCAAGAAACAACAAGATCTATATGTCTACAAACTATATATAATCTGAACTTTTTATATATACACTTTTTAGGTAACTTGTTTATATACACTTTTTATACATAAACCACACTTATAAAATACTTATATTTCCATTATAACATGATATTAACATCCATATAACATATGTAGAAGTATACCAAATCATAAACAAGTGTAAAAAATCCATTTTACAAGTAAATAAGTTCCTTAGATGATGATTAACTATATAAACATTATATATGCATAAAATCACAAATGTAAAGAGATTAAGGTTTTTAGATAACCTTAATATGATGTATGGTGATGAACAACAAGATCTAAACCCTTGTTTAGCAAACAAACCCTAGCTTTCAATACCAAGAAAACCCTAATTTCAACAAAACCCTAATCTTGAACCTTCTTGCTTTAACACTTGTAAACCTCAAACCAAACCTTCTAAACACCTTAGGATATCTTAGATATGTTGTAGGAATACTTGGAAATGTGGTAAAGTAAATTTGGTAATGTATGGTTATATGGTGATGGGTTTTGGCTGTGGCAATATGAGAGCAAATGGAGAATAAGTGTTGTTTTCTATGTAAATGGAGAAGAATGTAGGTGTTTATCCTTACAAGCATAAGGCCTATATAACCACATGGCTAGTCAAAGACATAAGGAGGATTTATAGGAAAGTCTTGGTCCATTTCACTATTAGGGCCAGTAGAAGTGAGCTCTTGGTTCCCTAAGAGTGATATCATCCTATAATTTCAAGGAATGTGTTTAAAACTGAGAAATACTTTGCATCCTCATCACCATATCCGTGCCATATAGACATATAATGTATTGAAATATTGTAAATTATGAAGTATTGGTTATACCATTTGTGGTAATTGTTGAAAGCTTAGAAAAAGTTTATGGGTGGTTTCCAAGGAATGCCTCACGTATTTTGACGTGAAACATAAACACTTTACCGTAACCACTAAAAATAAAATGAACAAAGTTAAAATTATCCTCGCAAATAAATTTACCTAACACTTGCTTGATGTTAACATTATAATTGTTTGCTGCCCGTATACTTTGAACGATAATTTTTAGCTTACGCATTTTTTTTTTTTTAAAAAAAATTTAACTTAACGATTTCAATTTAAAAGCAAACGCGTACAATACTAAAAATAAATAGTGAATTATATAATGTCGTACAATGACCCTAAAACACTGGGGTGTTATAGTCTTCCCCCTGTTAAATGAGCCTTGTCCTCAAGGCTTAAGACGCGACACTTGACAACGGTGCAGTCTTTGTGAAAAGGTGATACTTCTTCCGGAATTGGTCTTCACATTCCCATGTAAACTCAGGACCTCTCCTAGAGTACCTCCAACCTTGACTATGTGAACAAGGCTTTTGCCTCAACCGTTTGACTCACGATCCATGATTTTGACGGGATCCTCGACAAAAAAAGCTTGTCATCATGTGTAGTCCATCCAACAGAAAGGCTAAATGGTTCTACGTCATCGCACTTCTATAAGTTGGATACATGAAATGCTATTGTGAACCCTGCTTAGCACTTAAGGAAGTTCAAGCTTGTAAGCAACGCTCCCAACCTTTTCCCAATACTTTGAAAGGTTCAACATAATCTGGGGTTTAGCTTCCCCGTTTGGCCAAAATACTTCTTTCCAAGCGAAACCATTGAGCATAACTCAATCTCAAACTTGAAATTCCATCGCATACACGCTTTAAATTGGACGTAACTCTTTTGTCAATCACGTGCGGGCTATGAATTCTATTGCTTGATAGCTGAATGATTTTCTCGGGTGACTCCCTGAACTATTCTAGACTAGTGAGTTTTGAACTTCACCAACCTCGGCCAACAAACAGGCGTAACGGCACTTTTGCCTGTAAAGTGCTTCAAACGGTGTTGCCTTAATGCTAGCATGATAACTATGTTATATAACACCGACTAATGGAAAATGGTTTAGCCTAGACCTTATCCAAAAAGTCCGATCACACACACACGCAATATATCCTCAAGAGTCTAAATAGTCCTCTTGCTTTGTCTGTCAGTTTGTGGATGGTACATAGTACTCATATCCAAGCTAATACCCAAAGCCTTTTGAAGTGACCTCCAGAAATTTGAAGCGAATCTAGGGTCATGATCACAAATGATTGAGACATGTATCCCATACCTCATGACCACCTCTTTCAGGTACATCCTTGCCAACTTTTCCATATGATTAGTTTCTTTCATTGGCACAAAGATTGTCGATTAGTAGTCGGGGGTCAACAATCAACCCAAATGGTGTCGTTAGCCCTTTTGTGATGACTTAGGAAGTTTCATGACAAAATCCATAGTGATATTGTCCCACTTCCATTGAGTTATATCAGATTGCACCAACAATCCTGATGGCCTTTGGTGTTCAGCCTTGACCTTAGCATAAGTCAAACATTTTGCTAACAAAATAGGTCAAAGACGCCTTCGATATTAGGCCACCAAAATAACTTCTTAAGACCTTCTTCATGTCCCTGATACATTTTTGTTAGAACCCGGAAAATGGATAGAGTATTTTGATTTGTAGGACTCGTGCATGATCACAGTCCGCAAATCACCATAACAGGATAACCAACTCCTGCCATTTAAGCATAGAGTTCCATCCGCACGGGGTTCCAACTTTTCCTTCCTAAGTTTCTCTAGATCCTTAGATTTTTCAACCAACATACCCTCTCCAACGTCTATCATTCTTGATGTATTCCTGGTTTTCGTGCGTTAGTTTGAGCATTCAAGATTTTCTCTTAAGGAGGTTTAAAACCAATAGTCATGACTAAAGGCTCGAACTCTTAATGGCTTTATTCTCTCTTTCCTGCTCAGAGCATCAGCAACAACATTTGCCTTTCTCGGGTGATAACGGATTTCACAATCGTAATCACTGAGCAACTCTAACCAACGATGTTGTCTCATGTTCAGCTCATTTTGATCAGGAATGTGTTGTAACTCTTGTGATCTGTAACAACCGATTTTAACCAAAACCCTTGGTTCCTACAGATAGTGTCTCCAGAATTTTAAAGAGCAAACACCACTGCACCAATTTTCCAAATTCATTAGTCGTTATAGTTCATCTCGTGAATCTTTAAATTGGCGTGATGCAAAATGCAATCACCTTACTCTATTGCCTTAACACAGAGCCTGAAACCATTAATTGAAGCATCCCAGTATGCGATAAAATCTTTGCTTCCTTAGGTAAAGCCATAATTGATGCACTACCCAACTAACTGCTTCAACAGTTGAAATGCTGTCTCTTGTTTGTCGCCCCAAAATAACTTTGACCTTCTTAAGATAAGCTTGGTCATTGGCTTTGGCGATCTTTGCAAATTCCTTCGATGAAACTCGATAATACCTTAGCAAACCTAAACATTTTTTTGAATCTTCTCCGTTGGTGTTTTAGGAAATGCCCAATATTAGTATGTATTCGATCTTGGCGGGATTCCACCTGAATCCTGACAATCAATCACGTGCTAAGACTTGTTACCTTGAAGCCAAAATTTGCATTTAGAGAATTAAGCATACAACTTATCTTTCTTAGCAATCCAGAATAAGCCTTAAGATTTCTTCGTGTCCTTCTTGTTCTTGGAGTAGATAAGGATAATCGTCCAATGAAAGACATCATAAATTATATCAAAAATGGCTTGCACACGCGGTTCAGAGATCCAAAAATACCGCTATGCGTTTGTCAGCCAAATGGTATTAACTTGGAAATCATAATGACCAATCGAGTTCCTGAATTGCCGTCATACAGAATATCCTTTCTTTTCCCGTGACTCTCGCAGGCTGGTTGATAACCTGATTGCAAGTCTATCTTAGAATAAACACTAGATCCTTGTAGTTGATCAAATAAATCGTCAATCCTTGGGAGTGGATAACGATTCTTCACCTTTAGCTTATTCAGCTCTCGGTAGTCAATGCACATTCGAAACGATCTATCCTTGTTTTTGACAAAAAGACCAGAGCTCCCCAAGATGAGGAACTGGGTCTTATGAAGCCCTTTTCAGAAAGTTCTTGGGGTTGGTCCGACAATTCTTTCATCTTGGATAGGGCCAACCGATAAGGTGCCCGTGCTACAACAGTGCACACAAGTATAAAATCGATTTGGAATTCCACATGTCTAGTCGGAGGGAGACCCATAAAGTCCTCGGGAAAAATACTTTAAGAAAATTTCGAACGATCAGTACGTCCTCAAGTCGCTTCTTCTCTGACTTGTCTTCAGTCTCCTTTGTAGTAACATGTGCTAAAAAGATAGGACATCCTTTTGGCATGTACTTCTGTGTTTTAGTGCACGAGATGATGTTCAAACGAGTCTCATTTCCCCAATTTCTTTTGTCACTACGAATAACAACTTAACATTTCGTTTCCCCAGGAATACAACGATTTTCTCTGCAAAACAAATGATGGCTTGGTACTTTGCAACCAATCATACCGATATGACGTCGAGACTACAAGTTCTATGGGCATTAAGTCTATGTTGAGATGGGTGATTTAATAAAGTAATGTAAACCCCGAATATAGGTTTAACCCAATTTTTTTCTCTTCGTCAGCTAGTCAACATCATAATAAAGATCCTAAGGTAGATGGCTTATATCAATTTAAGGAGCAAAAATACAGTAGACACAAAGCTTCTATCAGCACCAGTATCAAATAAGACAGAAGCAAAGCGGATTGTTTAAAGAAGAACATACCCGTAATGACATGTTGATCTGGGTTTACCTGCCACGGCCTACCACATACACTTTCGCTAGAGCATTGCCATTTCCACCTTGGTTACCACGGTTGTTGTTTTTCAGCTTTGGACAATCTCTCTTGAAATGTCCATGTCTCTACTTCATAGCAACAGGTTTCTGACCTGCCTACAGTGCCCTTGTTGGTTGATAGCATGTTTGGCATATGGCAGTACTTCGACTCCTACATCACACGAGCCAGATGGCTAACCGTTTGCACTTGTGGCATTTTTGGAGCACAACGGACCGACATGGAATAGTTTGTCTTTTGAGCATAGAGGGTTTGATCTCCCGTAAAGGTTTCATCTCACCGCAGACCCTACCTGGTAGGCCCCGCCAGTGTTCTGCCTCTTGTTTTGTTGTTGTTGTTGTTGTTGGTTATCATCTTGCTTTCTTTTGTTCTCTGTCTGACGTTCAGCAAAAGTATGGATTTTCTTATCCATCAGTTCAGTTGCTATTTCAATCGCCTCTTGCATTGTCTTAGGCTTTGATGCTACTACACTTCCGTGGATCATGTCGGGCAAACCACTGACATATCTCTTACACTTGTTCCGATTCTTCAGAAACATTCTAACAAAGTGAGTTAGCAATGCTAGTTCCTAAAAAAGTTAGTTGTAACCTATCTTTTCACCTTCAAATTCCACAACTCAGCCTCGAGCTTCTTAACCTCGCCCCTCAGGCAGTACTTGTCAGTCAACTTATTTTTTAGGTCTGTCCAAGTCATTGCATACGCAACATCATGACCAACAGTCCTAACATAGGAGTTTCACCACGTTAGAGCACCTGCAAGAAGAGTACAAGTGGAAAACTTGATTTGGTTTTCCACAAAGCAGTTGGGGTATGTTGAACATAGTTTCTATTTTCTCAAACCATTGAATCAATTCGACAACTCCTTCTGTGCCTTTGAAAAAATAGAGGTTGGCACTTCAAGGAAGTATAGGTAAGTGCACGCTCGTAGCAACTCGTTCTATCCTTCTACCACCTGTTCCCAAATTATGGCTGTCTCCGCCAATCGGTTTCCTTCACATCACAGCGGCCTAAGCATCAAATAACACCTTGATCGACAATCATTCCGTTTGGTCCCAACGTCTTGGATCTGTTTAGCCATTTGTAAAACTTTGCTATTTTCTACTAATTTTATCAGGGTTTCTATATCTCAAACCCAAAGGCCGTAGGGTTCCTATTATACACCATGGAAGCCCAAATGGGCTTTACAAACTCGTAAAAGGATAAAGGCATAATCCTTTCCTAAGATAATCTCTAAGATAACTATTATAACTATTACGTTACATACATGACTTAAACTAGACAAGAGAAGCTAGTAAACTAACTATAGTACTCTCAGCCAAACTAACTTAGTACTGGCAGACTTAACTATGTCTACCAGACTTAAGTCTGTTTACAATAATTCCTAACAATCCCCCCTAACTGATCTTCACTTGTGAACTTAAAATTTCCTGAATAATCTTCATCATTAATGACTTCTGAGGATGTTATGAGTCATTATGTTTTGGAATTATTCTTGAACTATAACATGATGACTGTTCTTGATGGGCACTTTCTTGATTTCAATCAAGCAACTCTTTAAAGCATCCACCTTCTTGATAATTGCAGCATCTTAACTTGTAAATAATCATGACCAAACACTTCACAGCTACATGAACTATCTCTTCAGCAACATAAGAAAAGCAAACATTGACTATATGTACAACAGGATCATAAAGTTCCAGTCTATTCTCATCACTTCCAGGTGTGTTAACTCCTGAGATAGGTGAATCATTGAAAATTTAAATGGATTTGATGTCTCTTTACCAGTTAGCCATTAACCCTGGAGTAGCCAATGTTTGGTTCATAAACCATGGTACATTGATAACCATTTCAACTCTTAGTACGTGAAACATGGTGAGTTGAATTACCATATGATTTTTATCAAATCATCAGCTATCAACGGATTTGAATACTCTTTAGTTACCAGTAGCCGGTTGCTCTGGAGTAGCTAACTCATTGTTTTAAAAAACATGGTGAGTAATTTACCATACAGTTTTTTGGTAAAACTTCAACCACAACGGAAAATTTGAAAGTCCTTTACCAAAGTTGGTTTGCTTTGGACTAGCCAGTCCTTTATGCCTATTTAACATGGTGAAAACTGATGACCATTTGTTGTGTGGTGGTTGCCAACATCAAACCCGTTCTCTCTTCCATATATGCCACAGTTTCCAACATATGTTCCACAGCTACTGATAACTTCATCACTTTTTAACACCAGCTTGCTTCTTAATCATCTTCAAAAGTTTATAACAAACTTCATTCATTTTTCCATCCAGAAGCTTCATTTCCAAGCATCATTGCATGCATCTTTTGACAAGAGGATACGACCTATCTGCTAACATATAAATAATTGCATCCTCTAAGGTAGACACTGTACTCAAACTTGTCATAAAATCACCAACAAATCACTTTTGAGCCTGTAGAGGTAAGCTCTAACTAAGCAATACATCCATTGAAGGGTAATCAAACATAGTCCAGCTGAGATCACTCTATAAGTACTCTGTCATAAGCATCTTCACCAAGGCCTATTTGTTCCATATTTCTACCATACCCAAAAAACCACAAAAAAAACAAAAAAAAATCAAAAAGAAATCCCGGCAGATCCCACCATTCGAACCCCCTACTGATACCCAGCTCAATAAAGATCCTCTCTTATGAATCTTTAAGCATAAGCACCAAAGCTCATATAATTGTATCAGCTTTATTTTGCTCTTAAGCTCTGATAAATGCTTCTTTCACCTTGTTGAAATAACTTCCAATTTGCCACAATATTAGATTTGTATCCAAAGGAGAGGATTCAAGCTTCTACTGAATTTCTCTTTACATCTCTGAATCTCCTTGTGTGACTCTTGCAATACTATACCTTCCCTAGCCTTTTGCATTCTTTCTTTTTCTACTCTTTTTACAGCTCTTCTTCTTTCACTTTACCACTTTTCTTCTGTAACTGAAACATCTTTATCATCATTCCTTTATTTATTAAAATTTCTGTCTGAAGCTCATCCTCTATATCTTTTCAACTGTGCTTTTACTTTCAATATTTATAGGAACAAAAGTATCAATCTGGTTAAGCTAACTTCTCAACTCTTCTTTAATCTCGTCAAACTTTTAAAACTTCCTTCGAACTGAGTAGAGCATTTCCAAGTTCCTTTATTCTTTCAATATGAATGGGAAAACTTGGTTGGAGTGTCGTGGTTGGTTCAGATAGTTGACATTTAATTCTCACTGTGACTAGTCATAGGTTATTTCCCTTTGCCTTAGCCCTTTCTTCTGCAAAATGTTTCTTTCTTTGATTCACCAAATTTACCATTCTTTTTGCAAAATCTTGTTCAAACAAATCCTTTCCCAACACATCTTTTGTCAACTCAGCATTTGCTTCTAACTTGGCTCTAATAGCATCTTAGTCTTCTTTAGTATAAAATTGAGCTTCAAATTGAACTTGAGCTTTTCTTTTCTTTTGTTGCTCAGTTAACTCTTCTTACTCTCTTGCCAATCATTTTAGCCAATTAAGCATCCAAAGGAACTTGTTTGGCTATTTCTTCTTCCTCTAGAGTTTTGTCACTCTTATGGCTTCTGCAAGACTAACTTCTTCTTGTTGAATTTGATCTTTATTCTTTTGGGAGATGCTTGGTCCGCTTCAACAATCATTGGAGCTTTTCCTTCCCTTTGGCCTCTAGCAGAACTAACTGGTCTACTACCAGTACTAACTCCTAGGCTACCAATATTAACTTCTTCAAAGCCAGTACTAATATATTCAAAGCTAGTACTAATATCTTCAAAGCGAGTACTAATATCTTCAAAGCCAATATCAATGTCTTTTCCCTTGGACTCTTTTCTCCTCTTGTATCTTTTACCCTTATCAACTGACTTTGACCTCTGAGAAGCAACCATTGACAGAGTTTTAGCTGCTTCCCAAGGTGTAGGGACCTGAATATCTTCCTCCCCTGAAGTTTTGCCTTGTGTTAGGAGTCTTAAAAACCTCTGATTTATCCCTACATCATATTCCTAACCATATCATCCAAACATCCTCTTGAACATTTCCTCCCCTGTTTGGAAGAAATTTTAGCATCCTCATCCTCTGAATCAGGTAGAACCACATGTCTCCTTTTGAGAACATCTTCCATATTCTTTACCTTTTTCACCAATTTCACAAGTGCTTTTCCCATGGTCAACTTAGTCCTGCATTAGTTCTGTCTCCAAAGTATCAACCTTTGTGATCAACTTGGGAACCAATTGAAGTAGGTCATCTACTGTCATAGTTCTTTCTTCTGCCACATAAGGGTGAGTAGGATCTTGTAATTGTGGAACTTTAGTTTCCTATCTAGGTGAAAGTGGTTGTGTTATAGGTGATAGTTGCTCAAAGGTGTTGCACAACATAGGGTACACCGTTACAGGTCTGGTGTAAGTGATGAAGGGTGAGATTCTATTTGTTCCGCAACAAGTGTAGGATCAGAACACAGTGGTTGCATATCTCACAGTGGGTGAGATGAAAGAGGTAATATTTTTCAGACTGATGATTGGTTTACACTGCTTGATTCTGCTTGTCCTGCACTAGAACCACAGCAACAACGGGCAACATTGCAGGCAAAAGGTCTAGGTACCCCTCAAAAACCCCTATATTCTGTTCCCAAAAAATCTTTTATTGGTCAATACAATAGCCAAAACAAAGGGTGTTTACTCTCAGTTTGTATTTCCAAAATCATTTGTAGAAATCGAGGGTACATCAAAAACTTAGTTTTACTTTTCAAGTTTGCCACCATGCCATCAAAGATTAATTTTGAAAAGTTATAAATCTTGCCAGTAGAAAGACAAATCAAAGCAGTCGCAAGATTGCTACCAAATTGATCCCATCCACCACTTTTAGGACTCATACAATGTAAAATATGATGGACTAAAAATCTCCATTGGGGTGTAAAATGACTTTTCCAAAAAGTAAAAGTACCATTAGCTGGATACCCCATATTAGTCATCCCTTCAAAAATCTCGGTATTTGGCAACATGGAAATCCTTGAAGCATCTGCTAATTGAAGCTTACTTCGAACAGATGCCTCAGTGATTGTATACTCAAGAGTATCTATGGTTGCTCTTAGTTCTAGAGTCCCATCAGCAAGATTGTGAGGCAGTTCAGTTGCCAAACACCTGTTTTGACTATGGAGTCCATGGATAGTGGGATTGTTGTGTCAAGGATACCTATATCGATCCTCTTAAAAAAACCTACTATCTCTGCAAACCTTGTACTTTCTTCAGGTTTCTTTAAGAATCATACTTGGTTATGCTTGTCGCAGTATTTCATGGAAGCCATTCTTTAAAATTGTAGTAAAGAGCTTGTGATTGTTGGTTATGTCAAACTGGGTTTGACTCTTAGTACTGATTGTATCTGTTAATTGACTTTATATGCGAAAAAAATTAATTCAAATGGTAACTACCCAGAGAATAATAGTCTCTTTTTAATGAAAGAAAACTTAATATAGTGTGGAGTTAAAACAGTAATTATATCAATGGTATCATTAATCCACATAAATATACCCCTCAATTTGCCCTAACGGTCATATTTAACGAAAAGTCAAAGTTGTTAGACCAAACAGTACTAACGACTAGTTACCAGTATTAATATTGGCCTACCAGACTTAAGTCTGGTCAACCAGTATTAACCTCATATTGTCAGAACTAACAATAAGCTTACCAGGATTAAGTAGTAAACTACCAGAATTAATTATGACAATACCAGAATTAACTCTTGCACAACTTCAGTTCTACTTTAATCCATGCTCCAATCCTTCGTGCAATCCAAGTATAACCTGAAAACATTAAGCCACACACAAAACATACTACAAAACTATTCGAAAACACTATGCTACTAGTCTTTTGTATTCTAATAACTACTAGAATTAATATAACCTATCTAAATTACAAACTATACATTTAATCCTCCCCTTAAATGTAGCTATGGATTTATCATACCAATATTAACCACTAAGAAATAAACCTTGGTCCATCAAAAGCCTATGGTCAATAGCTGCATTCTATAATTGAAGATCTGTGTGAAATTTTCATCTACCCTAATGACTTCTATCTCAAAGAATCTCGTATAAGTTGGTTGTCCTGATCTCTATGTCGCTGCATGTCTGGCGTGATACACAGATTCTTTCATAAGCATGATGGTGCTTTCAATATCAATGTGGATTATTGGTATATTATGAAATAGAAAACCATAGACCATGCATTTGATTTTGAATCCACAACACTATGTCCACAACAACTGCAAGCTACATAGTCAGCTTCTGTTAGAGGTACCAATTGATAGTTTGTTTCGTGTATTGCCATGAAATTAATCTGCTTCCAAGAAATTGACAACCACCAGTTGTGGATTTCCTGTCAAGGTTTGCCCCAGCATAGTCACTATCTGAGTAGGCTTCTAGGTCAAAAGATGATTCTCTAGGATACCATAAGCCCAAATTGGGTTTGCCCTTAAGGTACTTAAAGATTCTCTTCACAGCATTAAGGTGTGAAGTCTTGGGAGTAACCTGAAAACGAGAACAAGCACATACTGCAAACATTATATCAGGCCTAGAGGCAGTTAAATACATGAGAGAACCTATCATGGATCTGTATAAGTGTACATCTACTTCATCAGCTTCCTCATCTTTTGTCAATGCCATCTTGGTCTCCTTGGGGATATTGCAGTTTTATACACATGCAAGGTCAAACTTTTCAGCTTGTCTGCAACATACTTATCTTGAAAATAAAATCCATCAGTCATTTGCTTGACTTGCAATCCAATGAAGAATCTAAGTCAACCCCATATAACTCTTTGAAATATGGCCTTTCATCAATGCCTCAAATTCCATAACACCAAGACCTTTCTAGTAGAGCCAAAAATTGGAATCCTCTACATACACTTTGAACTAGCATGATATCCATCTTTCCTTCTGTCCTTCAAACTAAAAATAAGTCTTTGTCAACAGTACCCTTTATGCATCTTGACCAAAGACTTCCATGATTTGCTCACTTATGTCTTGGACTTCCATGTTCACCATTTGACTAGCCTAGTTGTAACACCCCCAAAATGGGTCACAGCGGAATATAGATATCCGGGACATGTCACTTCATAATAACATTGCACAAGATATAAGAACGACCTCTAATTGTGTCATTTGAAAATGATACATTGGATTTAATAAAATACTTGATACAAAAACACCCTGCTTTAACTTGTTCATCCTTAAAAATGTGATGATTTTACTTCCTGAATAATATCCCCAAAATACAATGCACTTGAATCTTTATAGACATGATTCCAAAAATATAGACCACCAATGTATCCTTGTACCTTGAAATCCTAAGAAAAACATGCTTAAAACGGTCAACATAAAGTTAGTGAATTCATAGGCTTATAAAAATGTATGAGTGTAGGACCGCAATTGTTTAAAGTGTGTATTGCATGGTATACAATATCCAAAAGAGTAAGTATTGCATGGTATACAATATTCAAAATAGTAAGTATTACATGGAATACAATATCTAAAACAGTAAGTATTGCATGGTATACAATATTCAAAACAGTAAGTATTGCATGGTATACAATATCCAAAACAGTAAGTATTGCATGGTATGCAATATCCAAAACAGTAAGTATTGCATGGTATGCAATATCCAAAACAAGGAGTATTTCAAAAAGTTACTTTGCGTCCATTGTAAAACAAAGCATGTTCTTACCCTAAATAAATTAAAACCAGTAAAACATGGGGCTATAAACCACCTGAGTGAGCTGATATCAAAGTAAATCACAGAAAATAAGTCACGGTAATGACGAGTTCAACCTAAATCCAATATAGGTCGTAATAAGTACTAAGCACATTGTTAACTACTACCATATATAAATTCCAAAATAGCTAATCACCACTAATTTTTTTTAGCGAAATCGTGTTAATAAAAGTTAAAACGTTTATAATAGTTCGATAGTAGTTCGATAGTAAAAACGACGCAATTTCTTCGTTTTAAACCCGTTTCTTATGTTTCTTATGTCCACGCTTTCGTATTAAGACGAGTTATCAAAATATTACATTTTCATATTTTTGACCTACCGGTGAACAATACCTTTTACTGTTCACACCAGTTATAAAGTTATTTTTATTGTTTTAGTTGTCGTAAAACCCGTAAATGTCGTATTTTATTCGTTATAGCTCCGTTTTTAGCGATTCTTTCGAGTACGTCTTTGTTACTAAAAGTTATATCATATTAATGCTGTTTTCAAAATGTATAAATCTGAGATGAATAGTAACTTTTATAAAAGTATTTTTATACATTGAAGTATATAAACTCGCGTAATTCATAACTCCTTTGTTATAAATTGAAAAATTACGATTCTTATCATTTTTGAATCCTAAAAATATGTGTGATCTGAGAAAAATAATAAACCTTAAATATCAGTAGTATTTTATATATTGTTTTTATAAAATTTCTTTTATAACGCGTTTAATTAACGTATAACTTGTAAATTACGTATCTTTTTCGTTATTAATCCGTTTTTCGAGTTTCTTACCTTTTTGGAATCGTCATGAGACGTACTATTTTATAAAAATATAAAATGAACAGGTCATATGTCGAATTAAAACAGAAAGTTTGGAGGTTTGTGTTAAAAACATGTTTTAAACTTGATTTTGTACTTTTTAGCTTAACCATCTTGTTACAATTCCATTTCAACACCATTTATCACATGTATTACCTTCCTAGGGTCCTTAAGTCCATAGTTGTCCAAAAATGTCCAAGAAATCACAAGATTCATTTGTGTACACACTTGCTTATCTATGAACTTTCATAAGTATACTTTAATTACTAGTTTATATATGAACTTTTTATACATAAACCAAGATTGTACAAGACTTATACTTCCATTATAACATCATATTAGCATCCATATAACATAAATAAAAGTGTACAAAACAATGATCACAAGTAAAAATTCCTTTTACATGTTTAAAAGTATCATAAATGGTGATTTTGCTAAATAGAACATATATACCCATAAAATGATAAATGTAAAGACATAAAGAGTTTTAGTTAACCTTAGTATGATGTATGATAATCACCAACACAATCTAAACCCTTGTTTAGATTATAAACCCTAGCTTGCACACTTGAAAACCCTAAAACACAAAGAAACCCTAATCTTCCATTTCTTTGCTTAACACTTGTAAAGGCTTAACCAAGCCTTCAAACCTTCTTAGTATGTCTTAGATATGATGTAGTAGTTCTTGTATAAGTAGTAGAAAAATTTGTATGGGTTGGTTGTGGTGTGTGTTTTGAGCCGTGGCATGTAAGAGAGAAAAAGAGGGATTAAGTTAGTTTTTGCTAAGTGATAAGTGATGTGTGTTCTTGCCTCTTGCTATGCATGATATATATATATATATATTTGGCCACTGCAACAAACACCCTTCATATATAATCCATAGCTTGATTTTACAAGACCATACACACATTCACACATCATTCCTATGATAACCTAAGGTGCTTTAAAGGGTTGGCTAAGCATTTGCAAGATTTAATCAAGTGATTTCAAGATTAAGGTTTTCTTGGAAAACTAGGGTTTTTAAGTTGTGTAAGCTTGTGTTTGTAATCTAAACAAGGGTTTAGACTGTGTTTTCCATCATCATACATCAGTCTAAGGTTTTCTAAAAGCTCTTATCTTTTCATAATTATGATATTATGCATATGTTAGTTTTATATAGCAAAATCACCATTTAGGACTTTTGAACATGTAAAAAGGATTTTTACTTGTGATCATTGATTTATACACTTTTACATATGTTATGATGTTGATAATATCATGTTAAAATGAATATAAAAGTATTGTATCATGTTGGTTAAGTGTAAAAATGTATATGTATAAATTAGGGTTTCTAAAAGTTACTTAATAAGTTTCAAGTAAAAGTGTGGTAAACGACTTGTTAATCTTTCTCATGGACTTTTATTCAAGTTATATGGAAGCTAAAATGATGTTATAATGGAAGTATAACTCTTGTACACTTTTGATTAATGTATAAAAGGTTCATGTATAAACTAGTAAATAAAGTATACTTATGAAAGTTACTAGATAAATAAGTGTGTACACAAATGGGTCTTGTGATTTCTTGGACATTTTTGGACAAATTATGGACCAATGGACATTATATTATGTATGACATATGATATAAAGACTTGTAAAGAAGTTGTGATAATTTACTTGGTTGAAAAGTATATAAAACAAGTCATATAAATAAGTATACACATGGATTTAAAAAGGGCTGTTTTGGTTCGTGTATAATGACAGCCATATCATGTCTTAGAAAGATAGTACACCTCATGACGATTCCAAAAAGGTAAGAAACTCGAAAAACGGATTAATAACGAAAAAGATACGATAAGAAAATACGATTTACGTTAATACCAATTTATAAAATAAACTTTATAAAAGCAAGCTATAAAATACTTCTAAAACAGAAAGTTTAGTATTTTTCACAGATTGTACATATTTTTAGGATTTCAAAATGATAAGAATCGTAATTTTTCAATTAATAACGAAAGAGTTATGAATTTCGCAAGTTTACGACAATAAATACTTTTATAAAACTATTTTTATAAAAGTTACTATTCATGACAGAAACATTTATTTTTGTAAACCTCATAAATAGTTAGGACTTTCAATTACGAGAACGTGCTCGAAAGAATCGCTAAAAACGGAACTATAACGAATAAAATACGACGTTTACGGGTTTTACGATAACTAAAACTATAAAAATAACTTTATAACTGGTGTGAACAGTAAAAAGTACTGTTCATCAGGGGACTAAAAATATGAAAATGTCAAATATTGATAACTCGTCTTAATACGAAAATATGGGCATAAGAAACGCGCAAAACGGGCTTAAAACGTGAAAGTTACGACATTTCTACACATTTGCACTATTTCCTGACATGAATAGTGTTGGTTCGTTTTTAAAATAAATTTTTGCAGAACATTTTAGAATCACTTAAATAATATTTATACATGTTTTAAGCTTTATAAATATTATTTTACAAAAGCGATTTCATTATTTATACGATTTCACGAGTTCAAATACATGATTAATATTTATCACATGAGATTTAAATATTTATTTCACTCAAAACACAATTAGATGGGATGTAGCATATATACAATTATTTATGACTTGTTAGTTAATTAAACGGTATTAGTACTTATACTGGTCTATCAATTGTTTAGTTGTATTCGGGCTTTTAGTGGAGCCTTTTCATTGTGAAGTATATTATTGATTAACTCGCTCGAGGTGAGTTCATAGCCCCACTTTTACTCGTTTTGGATAAATGTTTTATATCTTTGGGGTGATAACATGCTTTGTTTTATAATTGGATGCAAGAAACTTTGAAATACTTATGTTTTGGATATTGTACAACATGCAATAATTACTGTTTTAGATATTGTATACCATGCAATACTTACTGTTTTGGATATTGTATACCATGCAATACTTACTGTTTTAGATATTGTATACCATGCAATACTTACTGTTTTGGATGGATATTGTATACCATGCAATACTTACTGTTTTGGATATTGTATACAATGCAATACTTGCTATTTTGGATATTGTATACCATGCAATACACACTCTAAACAATTGCGGTCCTACACTCATACATTTTACAAACCTATGAATTCACCAATATTATTGTTGACCGTTTTAAGCATTTTTTTTCAGGGGATCAATAAGGCACGAGGTGCAAGGGATACACTGGTGGTCGTTATTTTAGAAGTCGATTACATTAAAGATTTGGTTACATTACATTTGGGGAAAACATTGTTTTCGAACTATAATCTTTGTATCATTTAACAACGAACAAGTAAAGCTTTGGGCTTTTGTGACAAATACTTTGCTAAATCCAATGTATCGGTTTTTAACGAAACTTTTTAAGGTCGTTCTTATATATCTTGTGCTATTGATCTATGAAGTAACGCATATTATGAAGTACGCTCCTAAACCCATTTTTCACGCTTTCTTGCGACCCATTTTGGGGGTGTTACAGATTGGTAATCAGAGCCAAGGTTATAGAGAACCAGGTCAAATGTTTTGCTGGACTATAACCGTTTTCAAACATTGCATTCATACAAAGGGGTTTTCACGGGACACACATACACTAGTTGTTTGCATTAGTTGGTCTTACTAGATGCTTACATGATTCATATTTACTGTAGTTTATATTAAGGTGCGTACATTACTAATAAGGGCCTTACATATTTATGCCAATGATGAGTTTGCATTATTTTGGCATACTTATACAATTTTATATAAGGGTTATTATATATTAATATTTGAACAACATTTTTTTAGTTGAGGTAGTTATATAAGCTCATTGGTCCTAAACGTACTAAACATTAAGCTATCAGATAGGATATCTTAACCATCATTCAATTTAAGCCAGGAGGCATATTCATATTTACACATACATCTTCTCACAACACTCTAATTTTCGGAGCACGCGAAGAAAATAAACTATCTAATCTTATTATTTTGAATTTTGAAGATAATGCCTCCAAGGAAAGTACCAGAACCAAAAACCACACCAGCCACAACATACCAACAACCTCATTCTGTCAATAATGCCCTAGCTTCAGGCAATGATTGACAAAGGCGTTGCTGCCGCTTTGGCAACACGTAATGCTAACAAAAGCACGAATGGCGAAGACAGTCATAATTCGGGAACGGGTGTCAGAAGGACTGAACGCGTTGCTAGGGAGTGCACTTACCAATACTTCATGAAGTGCCATCCATCATTTTCAAGGCACTTAAAGGACGTTGTCAAATTTAACCCAGTGGTTTGGAAACGGATGGAAACTGTGTTTCGCATAGCAATTGGCATTGTGGAAAACCAAATTCAAGTTTTCACATGTACTCTTCTTGGAGTTGCTCTATAACGTGGTGGAAACTCCACGTTAAGATGTTGGTCTACGACGCGCATATGCATGACTTGGACTGACCTGGAAAAGAAGATGACAGACAAGTACATGACCGAGAGGAGCGAGATTAAGAAACTTGAGGTCGAGTTGTAGAATTTGAAAGTAAAAGGTACTGATGTACTAGGCTACAATCAACGTTTCCAGGAACTGGCATTGTTGTGTGTCAGGATGTTTTCTGAGGAGTCTGATAAGATTGAGAAATATGTCGGTGGTCTGCCCCAACATGTTCACGGGAAGTATTTATGGCATCAAGGGCCGAAAATTAATGCAGGAGGATGCTTTTGAAATGGCAACTTGAACTGATGGTTAAAAAGTCAGCACTTCCCTTTGCTGAACGTTCAAAGCTAAGAAATTAGAGGAAAAACTTGACATACAACAACCAAAGCTCAACAACCAATCTCCCAAGAGACTAATTTGCGGCTCAAGCTTACGCGCTGGGACTGGTGAAAGGAAGGCGTATGTTGGAACTCTTTCCATTGTGCAACAGAGTGCAAGCTTGACACCACAAATGGGCCATGTACTGTTAAAGTTGCGGGAATTGACACGAAGAATTGGCCACCATGACCCCGGGATTGTAGAAATCCTGCTGCCACTAGGAATCAAAGAACCCTCACTTGTTATGAATGTAGGGATCAAGGGCACTACAGGAGTGATTGCCCAGAGCTAAAGAACCAGAGAACCATGGAAACCCCGGCTGAAGGTACTAGTGCAAGTGGATTGGTGCATGCTTTAGGTAGGTGGAGTATGACCGATCAAGACCTTAACGACATGGAGGACGATATCAGTGCTTAGACTCTATTCCTTTAAGAATTCTCGTTGTATTTCCTCTTAAGTTTCCGTTGTGATTGTATGAATGATTTCAAATTATCTATCAAAATCAAGTATCTTTGTCAAGTTTTATCTTTAATTCTCTACTTATTTATATAAGCCACTCCCACATATCATTGAAATAATGATGCTTATTTTAACGAAATGGCAATTGCATCGTTAGTCCTCCAATTATTCATGGCCTAATCAACTATGTATTATTCAGGGTAAGGACCATGCCAGGCTCGAGAGTTAGTACACTTTTAAAAAACTTCTTTGGTCAAAGAAAACAATTTACGAATTATATCAAGGTTTTGTGTGTATGCCTTTATAAATCGCGGTTCTACTTCGGTAATCGAATTTGGTAACCATAACAACTAAGTAAAATCTTACAACATCTTACTATGAAGTCGATGTAACTTATACCAAATCTTAAGTCAAGAAGCCGAGGAACACATCACTAATAGTCACACTAGGACAATTCGCTATTCAAATTTGCTTGCTAAAGAGTGTTAGTTTTGCCGATGTGACGAGTAAGCCTTTAGAATTTCAAGTTGGACAACAGTGTCATGCTTTAAGGTATATACCTTAGAAAGAAGACGTTTTCGCTTTGGAAAATGCGGGAAGCTAACCCCAGTATGTTGGGACCAATCCCAAGGCGATGGAAAAGGTTGGATCCGTTGCTTACAAGCTTGAGTTTCCTCAAGAGCTGAGCAAGGTTCACAATACATTTCACATATCCAACTTGAAGAAGTGTTATTCCGACAAACCATTAGCCGTTCTGTTGGATGGACTTCATTTTGATGACAAGCTTCAGTTTGTCGAGGAACCTGTACGGATCACGGGATCGTGAAAGTTATAAACGTTGAGCGAAGCCGCATCCCTTTAGTCACAAGGTTTTGATGGAACTCAAGGAGAGGTCTGAGTTTACATGGGAACGCGAGGATCAATTCCGAAAGAAATACCCACACCTCTTCATAAAGACCGCATCGTCGTCAAGTGGCGCGTCTTAATCCTTGAGGACAAGGCTCACTTAACGGGGGAGACTATAACACCCCGTGTTTTAGGGTCATTGACAACATCAATCAAATTCACATATGTATTTTTAGTATTGTAGCTGTTTGCTTTAAATCGTAATTTTAAGTTAATTCGCTTAGCTAAAATGAGCATTTCAATGTAAATCGGGCAATTCAAACAAATAAATGTTTAGATCAAGCATTAATTGTTAGGTAATTATTTTTATGATAATTAGTAAACTTTGTTCATTTTTATTTTTTTTGGTTACGTAAAGTGATTACTTTTCGCGATTTTTAAAAATCCGTTTAGGAATTCCTAAAACCACCATAAAAATAATTTTCTACGCTTCAACAAATTACCCCATTTATACCACAATACCCAAAAATTTACCAAAATAAACATCAATTTTAAGGCCTTATGCGGCCGTTAATACAAGTGTTAGATTTGTATACAAAGAAATATCTAATTTCCAGCCTTTCCTTGATTTGTGGGTTGTTATCTACTTTAGGAACTTGTAGATATTTTCAAGCAAGACTTACATGTTTACTTGTAAGGCTTCTTTTTATGACCATGATTTCCTAGAAATCCTTCTACATGTCCCTTGAATATAGTCTGTAGGGTATATATGCCTTTAATCACTAAAAGTAAACATCATTACATATCCATTTCCAAGGTGAAAAACAAATCAAAAAACTCTCCCATTCCTTTGAAATAGGCCACGGCTCAAATCCATACACACAAACCATCCATACAAATTTTATTTGTAACATTTCTAAGTGTTTATACATCATATCTAAGATAACCCAAGAAGGTTTGAAGGTTTGGTTTAAGGTTTACAAGAGTTAAGCAAGCATGATTCAAGATTAGGGTTTCACTTGAAATTAGGGTTTTCAAGGGTTGTAAGCTAGGTTTTGGTTTCTAAACAAGGGTTTAGATCATATTGTTCATCATCATACATCATATTAAGGTTACCTAAAAACCTTAATCTCTTTATATTTGTGATTTTATGCATATATAATGTCTATGTAGTTAATCACCATCTAGGAACTTATTTACTTGTAAAAATGGATTTTTACACTTGTTTGAGGTTTGGTAAACTTTTATATATGATATATGGATCTTAATATCATGTTATAATGGAGGTTTAAGTATTGTGCATGTGAGTTTTTTGTATAAAAAGTATATATAAACAAGTTACCTAAAAAGTATACTTAAGAAAGTTAATGAACAAATGAGTATGTAAACTCATGGATCTTGAGATTTTTGGACAATATTTGGACTAATCATGGACTAAGGACCCTAAGGATGTAAGACATGTGATATTGAGGGTTGTAATGGACTTGTAACAAAGTGGTTAAGCTAAAAAGTTATAAAAACAACTTTTAAACACATTTTGAGAAAAACCCAAAAGGGGTCTGTTGGAATTCGAATTTTTACATGTCTATTTTATGTTTTTATAAGATACTACATGTCCCAAGGATCGTGGGCATATAAAGAACTCGAAAAACCGATTTATAACGAAGGAGATACGCTAATTTTAAGTTATACGCTAATTAAACGCGTTTATAAAAATTACTATTCACATCAGATCTATATATTTTGAAAACATCATTAATATGATAGAACTTTTAATAACAAAGACGTGCTCGAAAGAATCACTAAAAACGGACCTAAAACGAGTAAAATACGACGTTTACGAGTTTACGATAACTAAGTTTATAAAAATAACTTTATAAACTGTCATGAACAGTAAAAAGTACTGTTCACCAGTAGGTCAAAAATATGAAAATGTAATATTTTGATAACTCGTCTTAATACGAAAGCGTGGACATAAGAAACATACCAAACGGGCTTAAAACGAGAAAGATACGCACTATTTTATACTTGTGCACTATTTCCTGACATGAATAGTGTTGGTTCGTTTTTAATATAAATTTTTGCGAAACATTTTAGAATCATTTATATAATATTTATACATGTCCTAAACTTTATAAATATTATTTTTTTACAAAAGACAATTGAATTATTTATTCGATGTATCGAAGTACACAACACTCACAGTTTATATTTGTCAAAATGGCATTTAAATTATTTCACAAACTCAATTAGATGGTGATGTAGCTATATAGAATTATATATGGTAGTAGTTATTCAAAGTACTTAGTTAACCCCAAAAAAAAATAATCATGACGACCTATAATTGATTAGGTTGCATTCGGGCGTAATTATGACGCACTTTCTGTTGTGATTTACATTGTTAAACTCATCCACTCGAGGTGAGTTCATAGCCCCACGTTTTACATTTTACAATGATTTATAAGTTTTGGGGTGAGAACATGCTTTGTTTTACAATTGGACGCAAGTAACTTTGAAATACTTACTGTTTTGGATATTGCATACCATGCAATACTTACTGTTTTGGATATTGTATACCATGCAATACTTACTGTTTTGGATATTGTATACATGCAAAATACTTACCGTTTTAGATATTGCTATACCATGCAATACTACTTACTGTTTTGGATATTGTATACCATGCAATACTTACTGTTTTGGATATTGTATACCATGCAACACTTACTGTTTTGAATATTGTATACCATGCAATACTTACTGTTTTGGATATTGTATACCATGCAATACACACTCTAAACAATTGCGGTCCTACACTCATACAATTTACAAACCTATGAATTCACCAACATTATTGTTGACGTTTTAAAGCATGTTTTCTCAGGAGGTCAATGAGGTACAAGGCAAGGGATACATTGGTGGTCGTTATTTTGGAAGTCATTTGCATTTAGATTGGTTTTTGCATTAATATTTTGGAGGAACATTTTTATGAACTGGAATCTTTGTATAATTTACAATGACTTAGTTATAAGCTTTGGGCTTTTGTAACAACATTTTGATAAATCCAATGTTTAGTTTTAAATAACACTTTTAAAAGTGTTCTTATATATCTTGTGTTTGTTGATCTATGAGTAACGCTCCCAAAACCCATATTCAGCTGCGACCCTTTTTGGGGTGTTAAGTACGCATAACCACTCCTCTCCTTCACCCTCCCAGTCTCAGCACGCCACCGTCATCATTCTCATCTTCATCATCTTACCACCGCCGGACACGAGCAAACTACACCACCACCAACATCAGTACACACTAAGGGGCCGATATTTGTGGCTTTAAACCCTCTAAAGGGTACGTTAGGGTTGGGTTTTGCACCCAAAAGGGGTGCGTTTGATTTCGGACCACAACTAGTGCCTTAGTTCGTCACTTCATAGGGTGAGTTGGTTGGTCTTGAACATCACTAAACAAGGGTGCGCATGTGCTGTGATGATATAAAGCACAAAGGGTGCGATTTGTTTTATAAACACCCACAAGGGTGAGTTGGGTTAACAGACCACCCATGGGGTGCGTTTGGTTTCGTATCAGCTAGGGTTCGTTTGGTTTCTTAGCACTAGTAGTGTGTGTTTGATTGTTCATTAGCACCAAAGGGTGCATTGGTTTCTTAGCACCATGCTGAGTGTGGTTTTTGTTTGTCATAGAAAAAGGGTGTGCGTGTGGTTTTATAAAACCAACAGCATAGAAGGTTATGTTTGGTTTGTTATAAACAGCACCAAGTTTGCGTTGGATATGGGTTTAGCTCGTGGGGTGTGTTTGTAGGCCGCATAAACAGCTTAGGATTCGCTGTTTTACAGCTTTATGGTGAGTTTGGTTTAACAACAGCCCCAAAGGGTGCGTTTGGTTTTGTTTTCAGCGACTAGGGAGCGTTTGGATTTGGGTTTAGAACAAATAGGGTGCGTTTGGTTGGCTATGTAACAGCTAGGGTGCGTTTGGATATGGGTTTAACATCGTAAGGGCGTGTTTGGGTGAGCAGGAAACCATTAGGGGTGTGTTTGGGTTAGCAGAAAATCGAATAGGGTGCGTTTGGGTTAGCAGAAACACCAAAGAGGCGTGTTTGGTTCGCCATTTTACAGCAAGGGTGCGTTTGGGTTAATATAAATCGACAAATAAATATATATCATAAGATTTTATAAACATTAAACAGGATATAATGGTGGTTTAAATGGTTAAATAAATGTAATAATTAGTATTTTGTTCAGTTTAGATATAAGTTATATATAATATATATATTATACATATATTTATATTATTATATATATATATATATATTTATATATATATATATATATATATATATATATATATAAAACACACGAGTAATTACAGCACGGATTGATTGAAAAAAAGTCGAAGTTTATAGTCTGTAAAGTATTGGTTGATTTGTAATTATACAATAACCGGATGAACAAACGGGAACTATACTTTTATAGATAGGACAACTATTTTAACTAAAACCCGTCAAGGAAACAATATACTAAATTATAAAATATTATTTTATAATTCCCGACTAGATGATAAAGTCATAACTTTTGTAAAAGCTTTGAAAACATCGTTTACATAATTCTCAACTATAAAACGTGCGTTACTTTTATAACAAGGATTCTTTATTGTTCTTTATATAAAGTGATTTCGAAAACGTTTTTGTACGAATTATTCTTGTTCGTTATTTTTTCTCACGTTCTTTATATAATACTTGCAAGGTATTATACCTCGATTATTTATTAAATTGGTTTCTTTGTTATATAATTCACGGTATGAGTTATATAATTGTTTATTTTTCATATGTAATATATACGGAATATATTACACACTTTGCGTTTATCTTTCGATTTATTTTATTTAACCAACCACCAAACTATTACAACTTGAAAACTAAGTCTTTATCAACGTGTCGTGTTTGATGTAAACTATCCATCGGAAAAACTCTCCAAATACATTATCCTAGGCTAGTGATATCTTAGCCGTTAAGATAAAACCGCAAGTTCTTGATCGATGCCGTTCGTTTTCCGTTTTGTTGTTTGGGCTTAATATCGTGCAGTTCTGCACCCAATAACAAAATCGTTCTACAACATCAATGTGAGTTTATAGCCCCATGTTTTACATATATTTTTGGGGTGAGAACATGCTTGTTTGCAAATGCATTTACATGGTTGATTACAAATTGGTTTACATACTCAATATTACATAGCTCACTATGGGAAATATATTACTTGACTTCATTTTTGGTCATGATACATATTTTGCTTTTGGAATTGATTACGGATTAGCTTAAATCGGATTTGAATCTGATAACAACAAGTTACTGCTCAGGTGTTCTTGGAGGGAACACCTACAAGGGGTACATTACTGCCCGGGTGTTCTTGGAGGGGACACCTACAAGGGGTACATTACTGCCCGGGTGTTCTTGGAGGGGACACCTACAAGGGGTACATTACTGCCCGGGTGTTCTTGGAGGGGACACCTATAAGGGGTACATTACTGCCCGGGTGTTCTTGGAGTGGGGCACTATTAGGAGGTACATACTGCCCGGGTGTTCTATGGAGGGGACACATGTAACGGGAGTTTAGTACATATTCTTTTCTAAATGCCGGGGGTGTTCTTGGATGGAGACACCTGCGATAGGTTACACACATTAGTGCATCTGGTTTCATGACTTAGAGTAATAGTAATTTCTGTTTTTTATACACACATGAACATTTGCGCGTTGTCTTGAATAAAGTGGCAATACATACTTTGAACAAAGGTGGTCCAACTATACATACGTTTTGGTGACTATTTGGGGATTGAAATGGTCATGCATATTTTACAACTCTATGATTTCTAAAAATCATACATACATTTTGGAAGAACATTTAAGGATTGAAACGGTCATACATACTTTACAGAACTTTGGTTCAGCATTTATATTTAAACGAACCTATGAACTCACCAACTTTATGTTGACACTTTTTAAGCATGTTTTTCTCAGGTGAATTAGATGCTTGGCTTACTTGATGTGCATTGGAGTCTAAAATGACAAGATTTCATTCATGGATTACTACTTATATACAAATGATCAAATCTCGTTGTATCGCTTTCAAGCTTTTCATTGTGATGCAAATTATGGGACAAATGTTATATCAATTTCAAGGAAATCAACGAGATTACTTTTTAAACGACACATTTAGAGGTCGTTCTCTTGTATCTAGCGCTGTGTATTATGAAGTAACTCCCCCGGACACATTTCCGCTGCGACACATTTTTGGGGGTGTTACAGATTGGTATCAGAGCACTGGTTATAGAGAACTAGGTTGCATATTTTACCCTAGACTATAACCGTTTTCACAAGCATTGCATCACAACAAACATTTTCAAAGTGCATACACACTACTTGCTTACTTGCTTAGGTTACTTGTTACCTTAAGTGCTTACATGACATACATATATATAATATATATGCTTGCATTCCTTTTGCGTATATCGTACGTTTATTTATATAAGAGTTAATTATATAAATACTAGAACATTTCTTAAGACATTGTGAGTTGCACAATGGTCTCATTTATACCTCAGACATTGTAAGTTACACAATGGTCTCATTTTACTTCTTAGACATTGTGAGTTGCACAATGGTCTCATTTCGTTCTCAGACATTGTAAGTTAAACAATGGTCTCTAAGAATATTATTTTTCTTCATAACTTTATACAATATCGTATTACACGGAGACCGTCATAATTTTGTTTACATGGAATTATGTATGAATCTAAGTATTACAAGTCTTGTATGGGCGGGACTTGTAATATGAGGATTGATATGATAATTGTTATGTTAACAAAGCCCGTCACAGTTCTGTTTACATGGGATTATGTTGATTTATTAAGTATTTATAAGTCTTGTATGGCGAGACTTGTGTAATAGGAGGATTTATAATTGATAATTGCTATGTTGATCGTTATTTAGGACCTTTACCTTATTTACTCTAACCGAGTACTCATTAACTATCTTGAACTCTAGGTCGATATTCCTTGGTAGTTTTACTCCCCGTCTCCGAAGACAAGTTTTAAACACCCGCCCCATACTCATTAGAAGCACATGCATCGTCATGTTATCCATCACCTTGAAGGTTATGTGAGTACGCGTATTGCATCAGAAATTATTAAGTTTAGTGATGATGTAAATCTCTTTATTTGAATGGTTTTTTGGGACGCCTCTACATTTAAATAAATAATTTATAAATCACCGAACCATAAGTTTATCAATTCATTATTTACATAAATTGGGACGCTTCTTTATGCAAACAATGAATTATAAATGGGTGGGCTTAATGGTATCCAATATGACACGAGTATGAACTCGAACCCGATAATCACCAGAATCCGTTTAAAAGGTCTAGATACACAATAGTGTCTTGCACTTCACAGAATTTTAAGGCCTCACATGGAACTACATGAATCTCATTCTTAAAGATAATTACTTTTGCGTTGCAAATCCTTGATCCACGACGGTTCGTGGCGGAAATAACAGACTTGTGTTACACACTTGAACTAAATTAGGCACACTCTGTTTGAGTTCTTGTTTTGGTCTTACAAGTCTTTTCACTAGATGTAAATTTGTCTCAACATCAGTAGTAAGTTTATGCCTAGCAGCAGATCCTAAGTATAGAAGTCTTGTTGATCCATATTTATCTTTTACCAATTTCCACAAAGTTTCAAAATCTTCCCTGTCAAATCTTTTAAGCATATGACTGAAGACTAAGTACATCTTTTAAATTCCATCAGCTCTGATGTTTTGGTAATAATTTTTTCTTTCATTCTTTATGATCTTCCAAGTCAACAAGGGTTGAGAGTTAGTAGTCAAAGGAATAAATCAATTGCTACTTCCTCTTCTTACAGGAATATATTTTCAATGAGCTGCTTTAATCTTAGTTGCTTCTTGACCATCATCCACTTCAGTTGTTTCTTGAACATCATCTACATTTTGCTTTTTAGTGACCTCTCGTTCTAGCTCATCTCCTACTCTCTTTAAACTACCTTCCACCAAGTCTGTTCTATAATCCACAAACATGTTCACCCTTTTGAAAGCTTTGTCAAACAATTCTTTGATAGAATAAAAGTCTTTAGATTTCAAGTCTTTGCAACCTTCCATGTTCTTAAGGTAGGTAATCATGGTCTTCCTCCGTTGAGCTTTGGTTGGTGGTTTGTTCCTCTTATCTTCTGCTCTTTTAGTTGCAAAGTGTTTTATTCTTTGCTCTAGGACTTCTTTAAACAATGTGGCTTTTTGTTCAGTTGTGAACTACTATTGTTCTTCAGCTTGCAATCTTTGAGCCAACTGGTAATCAGCATCAACCTTAGCCTGAATATCATCCTATTCGTCAGTTAAGGCTACATTGGCTTCATCTTTCTCCCTTGTAAGTCTCTCCTCCTCATCAATCTCTGATTGTAATTTAAGTGCAATCTCTTCGTCAAGCTTGAGTTGATCTTTCTTCTTCAAATGCTTCTCAGGTTCTATCATTTTCTCTTTGCCTTTGTCTTGAACTTTTGCCTGTGATGATTGTGAGGAAATTTTTGTTGTTGTTATAGATGTACCCAACTCAGTAATGACAATTCCTTTCCTTGGAGTTGGAAGTGTAGCAGTTGTTGTAGTTGTAGCAGCACTAACCTAGGTACTAGCAGCACTAGCTGGTACACTTGTCTCTTCTATAACATCCCCTTTTACACCCTTGGTTTTTTACATCTTTTCAAAGCAGCAAGTTGCTTGATGCCTAATAGTAACTTTCATTCAATAGTAAATTTCAACATCTTTAGTATCAACTTCTTGTTCTCCGACAACACCTCATCACCTGTCAAAGTATTCACATCAAACATATCAGCATCATCTTGATCATTAACCAGGGTAATGTATTCATCAGCATCAATAACATTTATCCTCCCCTATTTGGATACATCCTCACCTAAACTTTCTTCATCTTTAGAGGATTCTACCCTAGCTGTAAGACTAACTTTGTATAACCTTTTAAGCCCATGAGTTCTGAACCTCTTTTTTTGTTCAAGCTTCTTGACCCTCCTCTTTAAACTAACAATCTCTTTAGCTTGTGTGGTCTTTGTCTTTTCTAAATCAAGAACTCTTGTTTGTAAATTGGTACATAGATTCATTTGTTCAGACTATCCTTACCACTTCGAAGTATGTTACCTCTTGCGAGCAGTGGATCATTGGAATGTTTAGATACATTCTCAAACCTAGTTTAAGCAATAGTATCCCCTATGGTTTCTTGGCGCCTGGGACCACCACCTAAAGTAGTTCCTAGGGAACTAGATTCATTAGGTGTTGCCTTGGATTGGGTCTTAGCTATGTTACCACTGTCATGCTCTGCTTCTAAGCTAGATGCAGTAGTGGCAGCCCTCACCAAACTATCATCCAACTCCTTATAGACATTCCTCATTCTGATACATTGTTCAGTAGGACACTTGGACTAAGTTATCTGGAGTGTCCTTTATCTTTGGCTTCTTAGGTTTTTGTTTCTTTTTAGGTTTAGATGTTGATGGTTGAATAAAAATGGGTGTGTGATGGGGATCACTAGGATTTGCTGAACCTTTACCCTTGATCTTGTACCACCATTGTTTGGAATAATGGTGTTTCCCTTCCAGAAAAACCTTTCCCTACCCTTTCATTATTCCTCTAATATCTTCTTAGTTGTGAGGTGGGTGCAATATATATTCTTGTTGTGGTTAGCATCCCTTCAAGGTGTTTCTCTAAAAAAGACTTGTATAAACCTTGGATAACGGTCCAAAAAATATTGCCCATACTATCCAAGTTCTGCCACATACATTCAAAAATGTATTTTAAAAAGTTAAACTTCTGGTGTGTAGCTAAACAGTTAATTGCCAGGATGCCCATAGGTGACTACGAAACTCATTCCATTTGCAGTAGTCTTTAAGATACTTAGTGCATGGTAAATAGTATGAATCAGAAACTTCCATTGTGGGGAGGAAAGTCGTGACTTTATAGAAAGTAAGCTTCTGTGAAATTTTCTCATACTCCATCAGTGGTATGCTATTCAAAGAGGTGGTTGATTTGGTAAATAGAACAAATCTACTCCTTCATATTCATCTTCTTGTTGATAGAATCGCTTTCTCATAGTTGTTTCAGTTATGATTTACATTCTTTCATCTACTAGGGCATGCAACTGTACTTCCCCTTTGATATTTTTTGGCTTTGACATGGTGGACCAGGAAATGTCCTATTTGCACGAAATGTATATGAGTGGGATTGATTGTTAGTGCTTATCTTATTGATTTGCATTCAGAAAATCAATTGATCTGACCAAACCCTTCACTTTCGCGGGTTTTAGACAAAAACGCGACCAAATTTATGAGGCTATATGTTAACTTTTAGATACGCCATTTAGTTGGGTTTGATGATGAATGATTAAAATAAGTAGGGTTTGTGATTAGAGGAGTATATTAGGTAAATTAAATTTGATTTAAATGTGTGCTTAAAACCCTTATCGAAGTATGTATGAAAAATATCCTCAACAGTATTAACTGTCTCCAGCAGTATTAAGTTATGCCATAGGGCAAGTATTACTTTCAACAACAGTAATAAGTTTATGCCTTGGCAGGCATTAACTGTTCAACAAACAGTAGTAAGTTTTTGCCTAGCAACATTTAACTTTCACTTGCAGTTGTTAGTTTATTTGCCTAGCAGCATTAACCTTTACCCAACAGTATTTAAGTTTGCCTCAGCACATTAACCTTTTGACGTCACCAGCATTAACTCCATATTCCTTTCCACACTCTGTCTATTTTAATAATTTTCAACTTCTTTTTTGTTTTTCAACCTCACAATTCTCTCAATTCTTTTACTCACCAAATCACTTTGTCTGTTTTTATTTCACACAGCTCTCTTTCTGTTTTTATTCTCACCAATTTCTCCAATTCTTTTTCTCACCAAAACTCTCTGTCTATTTTCTCTAATACTGACTTTATCATGCAAAATGTTAGTCCAGAAACCAAGAAAACACAATCCATAGCAATTTTCACAATAATCACAGTATTAATTATACCTAACAGTATTAAGTATAACTAACAGTAGAAACTCAGCAGTATTAAGTATAACTAGCAGCACTAATTATACTTAACAGCAGAAACTTTTAATGACATGAATAACAGTACTAATTCATACAAAAACTCTACCAAAAACATAAAAGAGAATAAAGATTTTAAAGATTTAACATTCCATATTAACATCAATTATTGAAATCCGTACTTACATCAAAAGCTTTTGTAAGTAAATCTGCAACATTCTTGTCAGTATGGATTTTGACCATTTGAATCAACTTCTTTTCATTGCAATCCCTAATAAAATGATGTCTAATCTCTATATGCTTTGTTTTTTTAATGAAAAACAGGATTTTTAATTATGCAAATAGTACTGTTATTGTTAATAAAGATCTTGGTATGCATAAAATTGTACCATAATCAAGTAGTTGATTCTGAATCCAAAGCACTTGTCACAAGCAACTTAAAAGCAGCCACATACTCAGCTTCTGTTGTGGAATTTGCAACCACTGTCTGTTTCTTGCACTGCCATGATATTAATCTACATCCAAGGAATTGACAACCTCCTATTGTAGACTTCCTATCTAAGCTTGCTCCAGCATAATCACTATCAGTGCTACCACTACCAATCAATAGGAGAATCTTTTGGATACCAAATGCCTAATTTTGGTTGACCTTTTAAGTACCTAAAAATCCTTTTTACATCATGAAGATGTAAATCCTTTAGATTGACTTGGTATCTAGCACAGGCACACACTGCAAACATGATGTCAGGTCTTGAATATGTAAGATACATCAATGAACCAATCATTAACCTATACATATGAACATCCACTTCTTCTCCATCTTCATCCTTGAGCATAGGCTTTTGAGTTTCCATTGGTGTGCTTGCAGTCTTGACTTTTGTAAACCCAAATTTCTTTAGAATTTCACCAACATATTTATCTTGACTAATAAATATGCCATCCTTCTTCTGCTGCACTTGTAATCCTAAAAAGAATATAATTTCTCCCATAGAACTCATCTAAAATTTCTCATGCATTAATTTCTCAAATGCATTGCACAGCTCCTTCTTTGTTAAACCAAAGATGATATCATCCACATACACTTTAACTAGTAAGATATCACCTTTGTACCTTTTGATGAATAAGGTCATGTCAATTTTACCTCTTTGAAACTCATTGTCTAACAAATATGTTGACAAGGTTTTATACCAGGCTCTAAGAGCTTGATGTAGTCCATATAGTGCTTTTTCAACCTTGTATTCTCTATCAGGAAAGTCTGGATCTTTAAATCCTGGTGGTTGACATATATACACATCTTCTTCAATCTTTCCATAGAGAAAAGCACTTTTTACATCCATTTGATACACCACAAAATCTTTAAATAAAGCATAAGGTAAAAATAGCCTAATTGCTTCAATTCTTGCAACAGGGGCAAAGACTTCATCATAGTCAATCCCTTCTTCTTGTGTGTACCCTTGAGCAACCAATCTTACTTTATTTCTTATCACAATTCCTCTTTCATCCTTTTTATTCTTGAAAAACCATTTAGTACCTATAACCCTTTTTCTATTTAGTAAATCCACTAAAGTCCAAACTTCTTGTAGCTTGAATTGTAGAAGCTCTTCTTGCATAGCCTCTATCCAGCTTGGATCCTTTAATGCATGAATTACCTTTTTGAGTTCTTCCTATGATAAAAAGAAAGCAAACAAGCAGTTTTGAAAGTCTTTATGGTTTGTTCTTTGTTAAATAGTACTAACAAACCCATGCTCCTCTAAATTCTTTGACATGTTTCTTGTTTGTGTAGCTAATTGAAAATCTTCAACCACTTGATTGAGAGGATGATCTTTATGAATTTTTAAACTTGGAATAAGACTGACTTGGATTGTTGTATCCAAATTGTTCATGTCAGCATCTGCACCAACATCTTCATTATCTCTTGAGAGGTCAAATATGCTTATATCTTCCAAAGCAGGCATATTTGGATCATTTGGAAGTTTAATGCTTGTTTTTCCACAAACAGCATTAACTTCATTTCTACTAGCATCATTAACATTGTTAGTGTTGTTCACATTATCATCCTTCTCTTGATCAATACTTTTACTATCTTTTCTCGGGTCTTCATCAACCTTCTTCTCATCATCACTTAAAGGTTTGGATCCATCGTCTTGAGAACTCTTTAGATCTTGGGAAAATGGTGGATCAGCAGGCCATAATGGTAGCAAAATATAATTATTGACAGGTTCTGTCTCCTTTCTAGCTTTACCTGCATTATCACTTGCTTTTGTACCTGCAAAACCATTAGACTATGTACCTATAACAATTGGCTTATAGTTCACTGTTCTTATTAGTGCATCAATATCAAATAGCTAATCTGGTCCACTACTTACAACATTAGGTGTAATCTCATTGAACTTAATATGCAAGTTTTCTTCTACTATCCTTGTTCTACTATTGAATACTCTAAAGGCTTTATTATTCAAAGAGTATCCAACAAAGAATCTATCATCAGCCTTACCATCAAATTTGCCTAAGTGATCTATGGTATTAAGAATGGTAATAGGACACCCAAATGGTCTCATAAAACTTAAAGTTGGTGTTCTACCATGAAAAAGTTCATATGGGGTCTTGTTATGAGGCTTAACTACTAACACTCTATTTTGCACATAGCAAGCAGTATTAACTGCTTCTGCCTAAAAAGTAGTTGGCAACTTAGAATCAGCTAGTATAGTCCTAGCAGCCTCAATTAGTGTCTGCGATCCTACACCGATCATACACGATTTTATCAGGTGGACACGTAAGATCGTACGATCTTACATGTAAACTCGCGAGTAAACTGATTCATTTCTTTGTTTTTGAATTCAGTTCCATTATCACACCTAATCACCTTAACCTTGTGATCTACTAGATTTTATATCTCAGTTATAAAGGACTTAAGTATGCCTATAGTCTCATCCTTAGTAGCTAGAAAGAAAACCCATGTAAACCTACTATAATCATCTGTGACAACTAGGCAATACATTTTCTTCATAAGGATTTTTACAAATGTTGGACCAAACAAGTCCATATGCAACAAATGTAAAGGAAGACTGATTGAGTTCTCTGTTTTGGACTTACAAGAGGCTCTGTGCTGCTTTCCCTTTTGACAAGCAACACAGGTTTGATCATTTTCAAAAAGTTTGGAAGGTAAACCTCTTACAAGATTTCTCTTAACCAATTTATTCATGGTTTTAAAATTTAAGTGACCTAGCCTTCTATGCTAAAGTTTAGATTCATCAGATGTGGCTTTTACAAAAAGGCAAGTTAAACCTTTTTTAGGAACTATGTTCTTTAAATCAATACTATACATATTGTTCTTTCTAGGAACTCTAAGTAAAACTTGACTTTCATCAATTAACTTAATGTTTGGAGATAAAACAATACATTCAGTGTCATTAAAAAGAACACTATTCTTTTTATCACACATTTATAAGACACTAAAGAGATTAAACTTTAACTCTCTCATAAAATACACATTTTCAAAATTTAGATTACCAGTTTTAATGGTACATTTTCCTATGATTTTCTCTCCTTTAGGGTTCCTTCTAAAAGCAACATATCCTCCGTCTATCTCTTCATAGTATGTAAGATAGGACATGTTCCTTGTCATGTGGCTTGAGCATCCACTATTAATCACTCCTTGATCCTATAAATCCATTTGTGGATTGCCCTACACATTAGATAAGAAAATCAGTTTCTTTTGGGGACCCAAGCCATCACTGACTTAGATCTGCCTTGTGCATCAATATAATCAAACTTTTTTAAGGTGATTGATGCACTGTTGTATTTAGAAACATGGTTTAAAACTTTATGCTTTGGTTTCCAAACCCAACAAGCTGAGGCCTTAGCAGCATTAAAATTATTTCCCTTAACAGCATTAACTACTGCATTTGGCCTAGCAGTATTAAATTTTTTATCCCTATCAGTATTAACCCTTTGATTAATATTACTATTTTTAAATGTTGTGTTCTTATGAATGGGCCTCTTAACAGTTGAATGTGCTATTTTAGAAAGACATGACATTAGTCTAGCAGCATTAATTGTTGTTTTTGAGTGAGCAGCATTAACTTGTCTAGCAGTATTAACTAATACTGCTATTTTTGAAATATTTTGTCTAGCAGTATTAATTTATACTAACCTAGACTTTATTAGTACTGCTCTTGGAACCATGTTCTTTTTAGCACAGGAGTAAGTCTTTTTAGCAAAGTTTTGATGATTTACCCTTTGAGCATTGTTCCAAACATGTTTTACCATCCTTTGATTTTGAAACTGTTTTTGATGGTAATTACAATCAACCTGCAAATGATCAAAACCTCCACACACATAACAAGCCTTATTAAACATCTTAAAATTGCTTCCTAGTTTTTGAGACATCATATTGTTCCAATTTCTTTGATTTCCTCTTGGACTGTGAGTGTCTTGCCTATGATTCTCAACTTGTTTAACAGTTTTCCTAGCAGTCTTTTCTTGTTGTCTAGATTTGACAAACTCTTTCTTAACAATACTAGCCCTAACTGTTTTCTTTTCATATTTAGGCTGAGACGTATTTTCTTCTTCACTATCTGACACCCAGTCTTTAATAATTGGGGCATCGTTACACTTCCTAACTTCCTTAGGCACTTCTTCACTAGACATAGCTTTACTGTTCTTAACTATAGGCTTATTAACAAACTCATCTAAATGAGTAAAAGAAAAATTAGGT